>JAUKWC010061495.1:0-37420 GCA_032356245.1 Endocladia muricata | reverse complement strand
TGGGGGATGTGGGATGGGGGATGGGGGATGGGGGATGGGGGATGGAGGATGGGAGACGGCGGACGGGGGAGCGCGCCGTGGAAGGTAGGGGCGTGCTGTGTGGCACGGCGACGCACACATCGGGTAGGAGGCTGGTGGTGGCCACCCGGGAAAATAGAAACATGCAAACATGAGGGGCCCCGCCACATTCCGTGCAACTTTACGGTGCGTCGCAGTTGGACGACGACGACGACGACGACGATAATGTGGAAACGTTGCTGCACCATGTACCGTACAGTACTGTCTGTCGGCGGCGGCGGCGGCGGTACGCGAGAGGGTGACGGACAATGGGGCACGTTGTGTGCGAGCAGCTGCCGCATGAAAATTACATTAGGAGACCCCGTCAGTACCTAAACCAACCCCCCCCCCCCACCGTCCACACACCCTGCCGCATATGCGCGCCCGTCCCAATGCAGACACACGGCACACAACACCCGCCCCAACACCACCGCACTCCCCTCAACCCCCGATTGCCTCCGTATCTCCGCAAGCGTCCGCCCTGGAAGCATCACACCCCTCTCTGTTTCCCACGTTCCAAAACGCCCTCCCCGACTGCACGGCACGTGGCAACGCCCCGCGTCGGCACCACGCGGTCTTCAGCGCGAGGAAGAAAGCGTGACCATTGCAGCAACTCGTCATGTGCACGTGTTTGCTCGCTCTCACCAAGCCGGCCCCCCCTGTCTGATCCACCGCCGATGAAACCGCGCAGTTGCACGGTACGCCACGGTGCTGCATGGAACGACGCCTTGCCACCAGCAGTGGTGTGACGCAAGCAAAGCGCGGTGCCGCACATCACGGCACGTAACCCACGTTACGTGCACATCTGTTCGCGAGCCGCTCGTCAGCGCCGCTTGCTTGCTTGCTCGCTCGCGCGCGCGCGCGCGCACGTCACGCGGTGATGCGAGAGGTCGTGGGATGCGATGCTGCGGGAGACAACGTCGTATGATGCAATGGCAGTGGCGATGCACTGGTGCTGGTGTGTGCAGACGGTTGCGACAGAGAGGACCTGGCGGTGCAGTCAAAGTGTTGGGGCCAGGGTCACGTGCACGCCATTGTTCGTGGGACAATCACACGCATTGCACTCTCTCCGCCCCATCACGTTCCTCCTGGCACATTGTATAGGTACGCGGCCTTTGCACAGCGTGGGAGGCAACGCAAGTTTGCAGTTTGATTTTGGAGGGAGTGGGGCCATATGGTTTTCACGACCTACAGGAGTGCCCCCAATGTGCCACACGCAACAGCAGCTACATACTGTCCTGTCCTGCATACCTTTCGAGTGAAGTGCGTCCCGTAGGCAAAGGCGATGTCAGTAACAAGAAAGGAATCAGGGTCAGAGATATGCCTGGGTGACGCGCAGCATTGCGATATCAAGGGTCTGGTTTACGACGCTGCCATGTGATTCTCGGATGGCCTCTCTACTCTGGGTCTAGCCACCTACTGTAGTACACGCAGCAGACATGCTCCCAGCAGACCTCGTGCGGTAGCACCTCAGGAGGGGATTTGGGTTGCTGAGAGTGAGACTGTCTCCGCAGAAACAAGCTCTGGGGCATTGCCGTTGGCACATCGCGACTGCAAGCGTCGACAAAACGTGCCTACGCCTCTCTATTGCGTGGTAGGATTGTGTACATCATGGAGCGTGGCTTTTGTTTGGACGGTGATGACGATGGTCTGCGGTCAAGCATGGGAGTGGCAGATACTCTATTCGTAATTTGCGATTTACGGGGAAGATCAAGTGATCAGAACTGGCATCGGGCGAGGCCTTCTCTGGTGCAAGCAAGTAACTATGTTCTGTTGACACCCCCCTGCACGCGTTATGTGCTCTGCTAAGAATTGCTTTGCTCTAGATTATACTATAGATGTAATTTACCTGATAGCTACAGCTGTAGTTGTCCAAGACTGGCCTTGAAGGCTTGCATGGCGCGGGGGTAGGTTTGTGAAAGACCGTACCTGCTGTATGGTACCATCAGTTTGCTGGTAAAGACGTCTTTTTTCGGATCTGGGTTCCGCAGAAATGGAAATAGATCTTTCGTCTCTATTGCAAACATTTGCTGTATGTACAATCAATGTTCGAGGCAGATTGCACTGCCGTCATTGCGTTTCTTCGATATGAGAGGTCATGCGCACAAAAAGGCGATATATGCGCCAGGTTCCCCTTCTTTTCAACTGTGTGTGTGACCAATACGAGCAGTACTTCATTACCAAAAACATTACAAGCCATTCTCCGTCCCCAGAAACCCACGATGACGACCACGCAAGAGAACTGCTCTGCTATGACCTGCCCCTGGGAAATAATTTCAACTCGGAAATGCACATACAAGCATAGCTCGATTCTTGTCCAAAGAATGAAAGGGATCTCCGTTACGTATATAGAGTTCACATTGGGTGCCTCGTGAATGACACTTGTTGCCAGCGCCGAGAGAACAGTCTGATCACAGGCATCAACGAAACAATGTTTCTTCTAAGGACGACATGTCTCTCTTCAAACGCAGCCAATTTCACCTAGAAAGTGGAGTTGTGTGGAGACACTACCACGGAGTGAGCCCGAGAGTTCAATTGTTTCCGTGGAAAGAATCAGAATCGTTTTCTAGCTGGCCAGAGTCCCACTCGGATTCCACTACCGTTCAGTCCTCGAATCGGCAATTGACACACAACCAGTTGATTTTCGAGTCAGGTCGTGCTGTATTTAACAAACTTTTCTAACATCACCACTGAGACTTCTTCAAACTGGTTTCAACTACTGTACTGTAGTCCAAGTACGAAAGGTAGCTGAAACTCTCCGGAGGTTTATTTTCTCGAACAACATGACAAGCAAAACTTGAAACTGGATTTACGTCTCGAAAGTTAGTCTAGCTCCACCCTAAAACAGCAAGTCCTCTCTAGTGGCTGGTTCTCTTGTCGAAAACCGTCTCATCATAAGGACACTACTCTCAATCATGTATGAATGCACCTTGATGCTCATCATTACGCAGTACTTTATATGTCTTTGCGGAACGTGGACTTCATTATTACTTGCGGTCGTTTCTGGGTCCCTATGGTAATTCATCAGTTTGTGTCACTAGAACACATCTGACATGCCAATGGAAGGTACTCTTAATGGCGCAGGTTAAAACTCCTCGGATAAACACACTTTGAGATCAGTTTGCGGATACATACTTCCCTTCAAAAAACCCCGATGGTATCTGTATTTTCAAGCACCTGTTGTTCCATTCGCTTTCAATTTGCACTACACTGGAAGGACCAGGCCTGCTCGGAGATAAGAACCTCGATCGAATCATTTTGCTCACGTGATAATTCAGAAGGTTCAAGTCTAGGGAGCAATAGGACTACGGCGATATGAGCTATCATCGGGCCCTCGGAACAACGGAAACAAGCTCATCCCTGGTTTCCTCAAAATAGAATGAAAACCCGCATAGCCAACCGAATATTCTTGTCTGCTATAACAAAGTTCTCGTCGCTATTATTTGACCAGAGCGCCAAGGCAAGAAGATTGCTTGGATACGACAGATACAAAGGTCAATGAGTGAGTTCCTTGAGGAGAATACTTTAATTTCATTCCTTTTCTCCTCCCTTTCTCCGTCCCATCCATCAGTTGTTTCAGCACGCTTAATTTTTCCGCATGATACAGTACTTCCTGTTCAGTGCTTCGACGAATAACTCGTGTTAGGTCTTGTTAGACAACAGAATCCGTACCGCTCTGTTATATACACCGACTATGTTTTGCTGGCCTCCTTCATCTCTGCAGTTCAGCCTAGATTCATAGTGAGTTCTAATATTGCTTGTCTGTTCGTCTCGTCACACTTCTGTCATTCTTCTCTAAATGACCAACTTGCATGTATCCTATGTTAATGCAATCCCAGGTATATTTGTTTCACTCTCGCTAGCACCAGCGTCGTATCCCAGTATACATATAATTGCGATCAACTCTGCTTTGTCATAAGTTGTGTAGATGGTAAATCGTGGGTGTACGTATTAGAAGTCACAAACTAGTTCGAAATTTTTTCTTCGAAAACTGAAAGAATCAGTTGCACCATTTATATTCACAATCGTCAGGGAAAGTAGTGATGGAACCTGGTGAGCACTACAGATCACTTGAGATCCAAACCTGACCGTATTAGCCACGATTCTTGTGAGGCTTGGAAATATTGGCTTGAAACTATAAGCTCTACGGCTTCGGGGTTATTCCAATGTATAAAGATAAAAACCATTAGCCCTAGCTAGCTAGCGCGTGTGGAGTACCAACTTTGTCAATTGTGAATGTGTTGTGCAACTGATTGCTTATAATCTATCATATTTCAGCGTTGAGGCTTCGGCAAGCTTTCCTCTACCAGGTACGTTCAA
This sequence comes from Endocladia muricata, assembly GCA_032356245.1. NCBI lineage: Eukaryota > Rhodophyta > Florideophyceae > Gigartinales > Endocladiaceae > Endocladia > Endocladia muricata. The sequence goes on along the minus strand of JAUKWC010061495.1, from coordinate 33,043 downwards.
CTCATACCAAGAGCTCGTGTACCTCTTCTTTCTGTCACTCCGACGTGGAATTCCTCCATTCCTCACGGTGAATTTAGATTTAATCCCCACTACTGCAGCCTTGCGCAACCCAAATTATGCTTCTAACCAAGCTGTATGAAACATGGCGTTCTGTTTGTCGAGGAACAATGTGGCATAGCTGTACTGTTGCCCTGCAGTGCTTCAAATGATAAAATCGAAAGAGCGATTGCGCTCGTATACAAATGATTGCTTCGAGGTTGTCACCGTTTCTGATATGTGAACAAATATTATTGACGAAGCAGAGCTCTGCAAAAAGGTACTTCAACTGCAGCGTACTGAAATCCTACACTGCAATTAGTTATTGTCGAAATGTTGCTTATTAAAGTTGCAGTTCTGGCATCTACAAATATTGGACACTGCTATATCTCTCCAATTCCTTGCAAATTTGGCCCCTTGCACAACATGACAAAGCGACAATGCAGTGATGTATGATCAATTGGCACACTGAAACTGTTTCGATAACATGGTGTGGGCAGCCTCGCTGTGTACGCAACGAGATTAGCTATGCGTTGTGACAATTCTTTGTAGGTAAATTTTGTTGATGGTATTCTATACGTTTAATATAAAGGTGGGCTCTCCACCGTAAACATATATTCTGAGATGCGTGGGCAGTAGAAATAACTTGCAGGTTGGTCTGTGTTACGTGGAAGATTGTCAGCACGGTAGCAGTACCGACCTTGAATTATTGCTACGTGTTTTGCCGGTTTCATTCGCACACAAACAATTGGCTCCGAGGCTGATCCTCTGAATATTCGTCTTTCCTTTTCAACCTGCTAATACCGAAAGACTTTCGTTTTAAGGTTGTGTCTTCAGAATGCCCACCTACTACTAATTATAAAGAATGGAAAGGTTAAAACAAGTGTGAAGGAAGCCGTGTGCTAAGAAAGTAGCAGCGGCTGGTGTGTAGTGAAGGCCTCCAGGCCTACAAGACCCCTAGAGCCCAAAAATATGTGCCCAGCGAGTGAAGCAAAATTATGTGTAGGGTAGGCGTAAACACACCAAGAAAACAACGAAATGACACTGCAAGCATCAGCGAAACTGTGACATCATGTGTACGGAGATTGGAACACCTCTGCATACTTGTCACATGTAACGCGGCTTAGGAAGCGGAAAGAAGGCGGGAGAGCCGAAATCATCCGCCACCAGGAAAGGAAAGGTTTCATCAAAGTGCCTCGGTAGTGGTGTAGAGCGGAGCATTTGGGTCACTGTGCTCCTCACATGGACTAATCATGACAAATTCTTTCCGATTTCCCTTCGAGCACATCAGGTCCTTCCGATATAAATGAAAGCATGAAGCCGTCATGCAGGACGGTTTTACCGGTGTGGCAGATCCCAACCCCTGGCTCTTTCAGTATGATAAACGTTACTGTCAGACCTCGTATTGTCAAGCACTGCAGTTTAGCTACAAACATCGTTGCAATCCTCCGCACTGCCTTGCCAGAGCCAATCCTCACGACAAGCGATCATTCAACGAACTCCACGCAGATCAAACTTATGTCCACTGAGCTTTGCACCAAGGAAAAAGTGGGCTTGTTGTACAAACGCTTGAATAGTGGGTATATATATTGCTAAAATGGATGAATTCATAGAGTGCAGGATTCTCAGCTTACCCGCCACAAACTTGAAATTGCTCCGAGAATACGTACTTGCACTGACACCTCTGGTTGGAAAGCCGGATGACGATGGCTTTGACTATATTCAACATATTGTCTGATAAGTTGCAGAACATGATACGTTGTACTGTAGTATTTGCAACTCGTATGCCTTTCGGCGCCCTCATCGAGACGCTCCCAGCATGTGCTCTTCTGCAAGAAGAAGCCAGTATCGGACCGAATCAGGACGAGAAACTCACAACTATACTCTTTACCCAGTTGGGGATTTTGGTTGAAAGGTCGCGATAGGAGCTGGTGACAACTGTGCCCTCAACAGAATGCGTCGTAAACGACTGCAATCCCGCTTGGATAGATTGTACTACTCATAAGTTCAGTTTCAAGATGAAGATATGGTTGGAAGATAACCCAGAAACATATGAATATCTTTAAACTAGTCCCAGACTTTGGTTATACAGCCGGGCTCTCCCTCTCAACTTTGCTGAAGTGTGTGAAGTAGTATTTTTAGTCCTAATGAAAGCATATGTCACAAAGTGGAACTCAAATTGGGATTGGTGCTACTAGAAGCCCAAACTGCTCACAACATATATTGAATAGTTGGAGGCATATCTTCGTATGGCAAGGATGTATATAGTTGCAGTACAGTGCTAAGACCACCTCTAAATAATCGAATGTGTTAGCTTTAACTCAGGGCGATGTGGTTAGGTGATCCAAGATGAAAGCCACAACTTTTGATCATTCACCCGCCAACTGTCCGGCGAAGAAACACTACTTTGCTCTGGATATTCACACTATACATTAAACTAAGTATGGCAGTAGATCAAACGAATTTCGGAATGGGGGCAATACATGTATCCCGTCGAAAGGAATGGTAGCAGTTCTCTTAGCCAACTTTTATTCCATTACCGTGAAGTGCAGCCTGGCAGATGCCTATGGCCCAAAATACTGTTGAAGCAATGGGTATTAAGAGCCTCCACGTTAAAGATATGTCGATCTTTACCGTCTTTCGAGTCCAGCCGATAACTTCTCATTCACGCAACTTTATAAGACGCGGCGATGGATGATGGTGGACCTTCAAAAGAGTATGTTCTGTACGGTTCAAGGCCACTTTGCTTCTCGAAGTGCAGAGGAAATTTTTGGGCGTCGCTACTGTTCGGAAGGTTATGAGTTCACAGCTAATAACGATTGTTGAGATTGTTGAGGATGAGGGTAGCCACTCAAGTTAGTCGTGTTCAGAGCAACTTCTTCGGCAGTACGAAATTTCTGCACTGCCCTCATCGACCATCTTCCAAAGATGTTTCAGTCAACACGAATTGAGCAGGAAGCCTCGACAAGTTGTCGAGAAAAAATACCGTGCAAAGGGCGAAAAAGGATTAAATTAACGAACCAAAAAAAAGAAGTATTATTCATTACTCAGTCCTTGAAACATATTTGATTATTCTTTAATTTAGACATTTACAATATACGTTTCTACTATGCAGAACAGGGAACTTCCCTCACCGGCCTTGAGGGTGATTCTCGCAGTGACTGGCCCTTCTCACCATTTTCTCGTCTCTGCATTTGGAAAAAGTCCTCTATCGCTTCATATATTTGCAGCTACAATGTGAAACCAGAATCTGTACTTGTCACTATCCACTAGTGTACCAAAGTCGTTGTTCGTATTCATGGTTTACGGGCGGATTACTTCCTCACTACATTTGTAAAGTATCGCTTCACGTTTTCTGATAGAGAGCCCCCCCTCCATCTTACTCCTAATGAAAAAGCTCTTCATCAACACGATACTGTACTTATTTGTATAAGGGCGTAATCGTGAAGGACGAGACAAGTACCAACAGATCCCAAATCAGCACTGGGCACCACAGAGGTCATATGGCAGCCAGCATTCTTCAGACTTTGACGCCTCATCTTCCATGCATGTACTGATAGCATAAAATCTTATTTTTAGTTCTGTAGGGTGGTGACTTTAAATTTAAGTACAATCCACGAAAATAAATAGTTGTGTTGCATGCTTCTCGAGGAATAGCACATTTAATCAGTAAGTTTGGGAGGAAGAAGAAGTTCAGATGTACTTTGCACGAATACGCGGAGGTCATGTGAGGATCCTATGGAATACAAGACTGCATATTACCAATGTCGCTTCGCAAATATGAGAATCATTGGCTATAGTAAGAATGCCATCGCCAATGAAGCATTGATAAGTTGCCTTCTTAAATTCCCGCTATATATTCGCGTGTCCAACATAAAGTCCTTCTCCTTTTCTCACTTTTTCTTTCTCCTCTCCTACAGATCAGCAGACGAATCAAGGCATTCCAGCTTGATGTCTTTTTTTTCCCCGCTCTCGTCACAAAAAGTTTATACCTTGTCAGAAATGTGCTAGGTCGCCGAAAGCTGCTCCATAGCGACCTATGCGATGTTCTCCGCAAGGAAGCATGCTGAGAATATTTTCATATGTAGATACAAGAGCTTATTGTTGCAAGGGCGGTGGAATCGTAAGTGGCAACACGATATCACACTGTGAAACGAGAGTTACCGGAAGACAGTAATCAGAGCTATATCCAAGTACAAGTACATAACAGAAGCCCAAGCTTTCATCACGAATCTATTTCAACTCTTCATATAGACTAGGGTATTATTAGGGGACTGAGCAGCGGAGAAAATCTCATCTGATGATCGATACTGAGTCAGGTATCCACTAAAATGGGTAGAGTGACGTAGAATATTGAAACTACTAAATGATGAAGCTTTCCACATCGTTTCTGCTGCACCAACTCTAGGATCAGGGAAAACTGTAGAGTTTCTGCCCTTTCAAATTAGCACATGCGTAGACTATGAATACGAATATCTAAATGTAAGCCCTTGGTTGCTTCAATCCGAAGAAAGCATGTGACAGGCGGTGACAGGTGTTCGGTTGTTTAGCTCAGAAAAGTTTGCGCTGAACCGACCACGCTATGAAGGAGCTGTGGACCACCACCATCAAGAAGTTCCCCCGCGACTACACTAAGTTATAATTTTGTGGCTTCGACAAAGAACGAGGAATAGTGTATCAAGAAAGAGTCTTGGCATACGCGACGTTGAGAACAGAAGGACATTTGTCGCTCAAACGAGAGGTGCAAGTGTCGACGTACCGATATTTGCGGAGGAAAGAGAATAGTTCTCTATCGTTCGAAGAAGGAGAGCGGTGAGGTGAGGGTGAAGAAGCAATCAACTTGAATAGTGTATAACGGAGTGCACAAGTTCAGGAGAAAACAGAAGAAGCAATAATGGTAAACAACACGGAGAGGATCACTAACATTGAAGAAGTGCTGGAAGAATGTTGCAATGCGCATGATGAAGTTGTGGGAGACATCCGAGATCTGCAGATCAACATGAATGATGTTACCTCACGTCTAGGACCACCTGATGAAAAAACTGTGGCCCACCACGGTGACCATGCCAGTACCAAGTTTGAGTAGCACGGAAAGCAGATAAAAGGGCTTTCAAATAAGGGTCGATGCTCTTGATTATAAGCTGGAGGGCCAAGGTTTAGAGATACGTGCAATGAATAACAATACCGCTTTACTTCTGGATAGGTTCAGTAAAAAACAAGATGAGGTCAGAGTTCGCACAAAGGTTGTTGCTGAAATTGGTCACGAGGGCCCCAAGAAAGCAGAGGCGCTAAGTGGAAATGTATCTGGAAATGACAATATGCTGGAGCTACAGACAATGCTAAAGATATTACCAGCAGGCAGAATTGCCCCTCAGAAAGATGAAGTGAGAAACACAAGCATACAACTGGCATCTATGAACTCAACAACAAGCAGGAAAGACATTGGCGGGCCCACTGAGCCAAGTTTGGTATAACATGGTGGTATAGAGACGCATAGGCTGTCTAAATCTGACAAACTAAACGTATAGCAACGCAAGATGGTACTGAATAAGTTCTGTACTACTGGAGACCTCAACATCCCTGTCGAACAGAAAGAGTGCGAGCGTCTCCATGAAAAGGTTGCCCTCCCAGATGATCTCGAAAAGGAGGTTTCCATGCCGGCGTTCGAGAAAGCTTCACTGAAAGTGGCGAATGCAGTGGATAGCGAGTTATCCAGTTTAAGAGCCTCGCAGCTATGAAAAGAGCTACAGAGCAAGCTATTCAATTCTATTCAAAACAAAACACAGCACTCAACTTTTCTTCAGCTGTGTTGGGACCAACAGAAGGAGTCGGTAAAAAATTTGGAGAGCGTATTATAGTTCTGGAGGAATCGCTAGGGCTGAACCAGGATATGAATCAGGCGATGTTCATAGGAGGGCTACCATACAGTCTACACTACTTTGATTATAGGTCTCAGGGAACATTCGATGATTTGCTAGGGGGTATTACAAAAATTGCCGATACTTAAAAGCGGGGACATGAGTCGGTAAGAGAATTTAGAGAACGAAAAGAAGAGTACGAAGATATGGGTGGCATAAGAACATACGACGGTGGTTCTAGAACACTTCCAAACGATAATCCGGACGATATCCACTGCTTTGAGTGTGGAGGTAAAGGACATTTCGCAAGATTTTGCCCAGATGGGAAGAAATTGAAACCTGTAGAGGGAGCTAACCAGGGAAACCTGGAAGGGAGACCTTTGAACCAGAATTGATAAGGCTACCTCACGGATAAGGCATCAAAACGGAGCGTCCGCTGGTACAGCGAGTATACTTATGTAGCGATTATGGCAATATTGACGACCCAATAATGGAATCAAAGGAGTTCGCAGTTCCTATACTGTTAACGTTAGCTAACGGTGAAAAGATGAGTATCCTTGTAGTGCTAGATACCGGTGCTTTTTCTACGTGTATTGATCGGACACTGTACGAAAGAATTGGTGCCGGCGTCCTCCAAGACAGTATGAGCGTTGAAGATGCAAGAGGACGAGCCCCAGATTTGAGTGGGAAAGGATCAATACTCTTCAGTATTCGGGGCTGCCAACTGTATAGTGAAAGAGGAAGATTTTGGGGTCGCTAAACGGATGGTTCTCTAATCGGGAGAAAGTTATGGTCAAGGGTGGAGCTCAACCTGGATCTTGGTACAAACAGAGGTAGGATAGCAGTCAGTGGAATGCACTACAATGGATACATAAGCGCTCAATGGTTGCCTGGCCGGGAAAGAGTCGCGAAAATCATTGAGGACAGTGAGGTTGACGACACTACCCGAGAAATGGGTTTAGTAGGTTTCAGCACGAGGGCACTTCGACGCGCCAAGTCAGAGGAGCTCATATGGAGGTACAGAAACATTTTCAAAGAAATCGGTTTAGTCAAGAACTTCGAGAACACTATCAAACTGGAAGCGGAAGTAGAACCAGTCGCGCTACCCATCCGGAGAAGAGCCGCACTGGAGCAGAAGTCAGAGATCGATATGATAGAAAAGTGGCTAAGGCTTGACATAGTTGAATCACCAGAGTCTCCATGGGCAGCCGCTATTGTATTCGTCAAGAAGAAGGATGGTACTCTGCGGTGTACGACAGATTTTCGTGCGCTAGATTCTCGGACCAAAAGTGACCAGTACCCCATGGAAGGTGTCAAGGAAAAGTTATATTGGCTCCCAAATAAGAAGTTGTTTTCAAAGTTTGATTTGAAAGATGAATACTTTCAAATTTGTTGGACGAGAAATCAAGAGCCTGAACAGCAGTTCGGACGGTCGTTGGACTAATATAGTACAAGAGACTGCCAAAAGGCTTGAAGAATAGCCCTGCTGTTTTCCAGCGAGTTGTCAATATTGTGCGTGGGAAGTACAAAGGGCAAAACGTGTGGGCTTTCATGGATGATGGGAATGATGGAAACGAAGGAGAAGCTGAACACATTCGAAACCTGGGAAATGTACTCTCTTGTATGCAGGTAGAAGGCATAAAGTTGAAACTGGACAAATACCAGTTTGGTGTCAAAAGTGGGAAAATTCTAGGACACAGAGTGTGCAGTGACGGTCTCAGACCAAATGCAGGTCATGTAGGTACAATCAAGGATTTGGAAGAGCCAATGAACCTGTCTGACCTACTCAGGTTCCTTGGTTCGATGTCCTACTTTTCTGTTTTCGTTCACAATTTTGCAGAGCGCTCGAGGGCACTGTACGACGTTTTGAAAGGTTCAGGTATTAACGAAAAGAAGAACAGAATTTCCCAAGTCTGTACTTTGGTAAACTGGGATGCCCGTTGGGGTCCATACCAGGCAAAAGCATGGAATGATCTCAAGAACGCTCCATGTCAGCCAGAAGTACTTGTCGCACCGGATACCAAAAACAAAAACTCCGTCATGACGGACGCCGGCGATTTCAGTATCTGAGGAGCCGTCATATAGGTTGAAAACGACGGACTTTGCAGGCCTGCGGCGTTTACGGCACGGAAACTGAAAGGTGCCTAGGTAAGGTACACTGTCACTGAGGAAGAGTGCGCTGCAGTATTGCATGCTTTAAAGAAACAGCGACGCTACCTCAATAGTGGCTCCAAGTTCACAGTAATTACAGATCACCAGGCCTTCAAATGGCTGATATTCGTTAATGAACCACGAGGAAGTCTTGCGCGATGGATGTGTGAAGTTCAAGACTTCGATTTTGACGTCGAGTACGCCTCTGGTGAGAAAATCGTCGTACCGGATACACTGAGTACAGACTCTGGTGAGGAAATACTCCGCGGAAGCTGTTCTGAAACAGTGTGCCTCGTTTCGGAGAATACCAGGACCCTTTCGTCAACTACAGAATTTAGTAAATACCAGTACAAACAGTCCGGGAAAGTAAATGAGTTCATCCAAACTCACAAGGACTACATGACTGATGAAAACGAACTGATGGCGCTGGATGGCCCTGACGATGTGAGGGCTGTCATTTCTAAGACTTTGGCCAAAATAGTATTGGACGTGGCTCATGGCTCCAAACTGTGCCGTCACTTTGGTGTTTTTAGGACAGCAGCATGGGTATGTAGAAGATTCCGGTGGACAGTTCGGAAGACCCAGATTGCTGAAAAAATACGTCAGTGCGTGCAATGCTTACTGCATCGCCTAATTCGGCCAGGTACACAAGGAAATATGAAGACATAGCACCCTCTCTCACGGTTTCAAGTAGTCGCAGTCAATCGAACAGAGGCATCACCGGCGTCAAAGACCGGGAACATAAAAACTGTGGTCATTGGCGACCTCTTTACAAGGTACATATGCGCTAGTCTGGTAAAGGGTGAAAAAGCAGAGATATTGGCAAAGGTCTTTCTAGAGGAATGGATTATGCGTTTCGGACTACCTGAGAGCTTAATGAGTGACCAGTAAAAAACCGTCATGGGAGATGCCATCCGTATCTTATTCATAATAGTACGGACAAAAGAAAGATTTACGAGTCCAGACCATCCGCAGACCAACGGGTTCGTGGAAAGATTTAATGGGACCATGCTGAAGGATATTCGCTGTTTTGTATCTACCAGTGAAACAGACTGGGATGAGTATATGGTCATGGCCGCGTAACGATACAACACGTCCGTAAATGAGGCCACCGGTATTACGCCCTACAAAGCTGTACTTGGAATTGATGCTTTTGCCTTTGATGGCCACATAGGGAGGAGACTAGCGATTGGAGAAGAACCAGGGAAATCCGATGCATTAGCAAGCAGGCTAAAGGACTTGCACTGGACTCTAATGCAAAAAGGTCTGAGCGCAAGAATGAGGGCTGCCCATCAATACAATAAGTGGGCAAAGAACGTGAAATATGAAATTGGAGATACAGTGATGATATATTGTTCTAGGTGAGGCTCGGAGATAAGAATGAAGTTGCGAACACCATGGCTTGCACCATACAGAATTTGAGGAAATTCTAACGAGCATATCATACATCGTCCCCACTGAAATTGGAAATACAGTGGCAAGAGTTGGCGTGAACAGACTACAGAAATATGATGAATCAGTACAGAAAACCTGAGATGCGAAGGACGGAGTGTCTCCGCAGCTAAGAAAAATCATGCGGAGAATGAAACGAGAAAAGATTAACAATGGCAAGCGGTACTTCAAAGTTAATCTGGATCAAATAGCACGCACTAAACGGATATCTGAGAAAGACCTATCTGACATGGTGGTAGCGGAATATGATGCAGCGGGGACAAGCGAAGAGAGACAAGATGACTGAGACCAGGTGCTATACAGTGCAAATTGGAAGTGTTTACGAATTGATACACACCAGGTCAACAGAACGTACTGTAGTCGGAATCGACACAAAATAACAAAAGAAACCCTGTCAGTTGGACATTAGAACATAATCAGCACACTTTTCGGCAGGTATGATTGCTCCTCGGCCGCGTCGCAGTTGTGGTCTACAGTACGAATCGTACCATCTCGTTGGCACTTCAGCATGTCAGCAACTATCCCATAGGTGGTCTACAGTAGGGCTTTTGAAATGACGAATAACCGCGGACGTCAGCATAGCATTGAGCGTAAATTGTGTCAGTTGGGAGAATTCGGTGTCAGATGAAATGTGCTTCATGTCAGTTCGCACTGCCAGGTAGAAGGGCGTATAAGGGACCACATGGCAGTAGCACTATAGTTTCGAAGAAGTTATGGATTCCATAACAGTGCGGTGTGAGTAAAAGGGTTGCGCAAGTTTGGCTGCTTTGCTCGTGAAAGTTTGCGCTGAACCAACCACGTTGTGAAGGAGCTGCGGACCACCATCATATAGAAGTTCCCCCGCCGCCACAGATTACGGGGTAGGCGGGTACGAACTCGTGTTAGTAAATACCACATGTTTCTTTGACAATACCTGCACTAGTTGCAGAGTTCCGTCTGTAATGAGAACTCGAGCACCGCCACCAGTTCTTTTGACTGCTTCCGCCATGATGAGCACTGTTGCAAGTTATCCTCCTGCAAGCGCAATAGGCAGTTAGTGGTCGTCAAAAACAGTAGCGTCTGCACGGAATAGTGACAGTTACCAACACCCACCGGTTTTACTAGCCAATACAGCTACAAACGACAAAAGACCAGTAGCGATATAGCTACACAACACAGCCAGCCATAGCGTCGACCAGACGGCATTCGCAACGAACGAAACCATTAGCTTTTCACGCGAACACTGACGGCAGGCACAGCCTTCTGCTCGTTTTCTTCCTGCCGTCTTCCTCGCGACGCGCTCACCTTTTAACCCCTCTCTCCATGCACATACTTACTCTCTGTTCATTCGCAGCCGCACGCGCCCCTTCATCCCTTGAATTCATCCTTCTATTACACGCCCCGAGCACGAAACCTGTACAATTCACGAATTTTTCCTGCAATTGTCATCAAGCGCATACATGCGACCCTTACATGTGCTCCAATAATTACGGACACTTCACCGCAACAATCATCAGAGATTTGGCACTCAATGGGCATCGCTCAGAACCCGACTGGCTGGGTCGATCTTGATTCACTATTGGCACGTATCATTCGTCCTTTGCACCGTCACATGCCATCGCCCATAGTGATGTCGATGTCTGCAGAAAGATCTCTGTCTCTAGTGCCTCTCTTGTAGTCCGGTTGTTCTGGAATGGCTTGCTGATCGTCCCACGTGAGCACTTTGCGCGGCTTCGCCGCGCCCACACGACCGCCGTCCTTTTAGTCGAACAGCTTGACGACGATTTTCAGGGAGGTTATCTTCCTTGGTCCACGAGGCCGATCTTCGCCCATGTATTTTAACCTCAACATATCTCTCCCCTGATCCACTTTGCTCACCATGCCGAGTGTCACAACCTTCGATGCGTGTGAAGAGCGTCAAATCTTCGAGGAACACTCCATCGTCTGGACGATCGGACTCTAGAACTCCCGGCACGATATTTCATAACCGGAACGCGAGCTCTCTTGCCGCCAACTTCCGACTCTAGTGCGCACCCTACTCTACCAAGCTTCTCTTTCACTACATATTGCCCGATCCAAGGTTTCACTATTTTCTTGCCTTCACGTTTTGCCATCTTAGTAGACCACGTGAACACTCGATCTCCGATATGATATTGGGTTTCCCGCACTTGCTTTTCATATTGAACTTTCCGGCGTAATCAAGACTTCTTGGCGTGCCTAAGTACCTGTTTATGGTCAGTCGAGAGTCGCTTTGCGAGGTCTTGCGGCTCGTCATCGGCTAACTGTAGATCAATTTCGGTCCATGCCTCGAATGCTTCTACTCCGAGCATTGCTTCAAATGGTGTCATATTGATAGCAGTGTGCATACTTGCGCTATATCTTAAACACGCCAAGGATACACGTTCATCCAAATCCAATTCCCCCGTTGTCATGAAGCTCGCAATGTCCTTCGTTACTGTCCGGTTCCATGTGTGAACTGTTCCGTTGGCTTGCGGGTGTCATGGGTAGCTTTGCATGCTTCTAAAGCCGAGTTGCGCTACCAGATTCCCCAGTACCTTACTTACCAAATTCGTCCAGCCATCGGACATCGATTTTTCCATACGGCTGATTACGGCAATCAACTCATACATCAGTACCTCAGCCACAGTTTCTGCCTTCTCGTCCGGTACTGGGGCTGCCCGCACAAAGCGTGTAAAGACGTCTATCAAGACCAATATGTTAATGTTCCCCGACTCTGTACTCGGCGTGATTGTCTAAACGTCTCTGGCAGTTTGCTCAAATCTTCTATTAGAATGGACTGGTTCTAATCCTACATGTATTTATGGTTGTTAATCTTGTGAAAGTGCATAATACAGGAAAATCGTGACAACTTCAATCACATCTGGCACTATCTCCTTCCACCAGTACTTCTTCCGTAACTTGGCGACGGTGTGTGCCACCTTGTAGTCACCCTACAGCTATGAGTCATGTACAAAGCCCAGTATAGGCTGCCTCAGGGACTTGGGAACAACCAATACTAGGTTGCCTCCGTTATGCAGTCGCAGAAGGCCCCCAACTTCTACAAGTTTTCTGCGGTTCGTGGCCGCAACTTGTGCCAGGTTCCCAAGATCCTTCTCTTGTTCGGTACGTGTGTCCTCCCTCGTAGGCCCATCTGCAAATAACATCACTTCCGACATCGCGGAAAGCTTCTCCATCTCCATTACATCTACAGCGGCTTCGACTGGTTCTTGGTCCTCCTCCCTCACTTGGGCTTCAAGGCTTTCTCCACCAATTGGGCAGTACCATCGTTGGCATAGTGGTTTGGGAACAGCATCTCTACTAAGAGTGTCCGGTAGTACTAGTTCCTTGCCAGCACGATGCTCCACTGTGAAGTCAAAGTCTTGCGCTTCTACTACCCACCTGGCCAGACGTTCTCTCGGGTCCTTCAAACTTAGCAGCCATCTCAAGCCGTAATGATCAGTAACTACTTCAAATGTCTCACAGTGTAAATTGGGACGCAAATTTCGGAGAACGTGGACAAAAGTTGGGCATTCCTTTTCCGTCGTTGTATACTTTCTTTCGGAAAAATTCAACAGTTTGGTCGTAAACGACGCTGGATTCTACTTGCCTTCTTCGTTACTTTGCAGTACAAAACGCGCCAGACCATAAGATTTAGCGTTCGTCATCACCTTTTTCGGAGCTCCTCGTTGCTGTGCCATGAGAATGTTCGCTGATCCGAGTGTATCTTTCAGGGTTTTCCGTGCCTCTTTCTGCTGCAGTCCCCACCCACGATGGCAATGAGGGATCTTCAATTTCTGCCTATGATTCGTCTTCTTTGAAAATCCAGTACCTTTGAGTACATCGTCTAGCGGAGCAGCAATCTCCGAAAAATGATCATCAATATCCGAGCAAAAGTTCACAATACCTAAAAACCTCATCAGCTCATCACCAGAAGCCGGATCGATCAGTTGTCTAATCGCTTCGAGAAGCGTCTTGGATGGATGTAGTCCTACATTATTCACTCTATGGCCATGATCCCCACCACATCGAACTCCGAAACTACAATTCGAAAGCTTTGGTTGCACACCCGCGTGCAGAAAGGTGTCTAGCAGCTACCCCAGAGCCATGAGATGTTCTAGTTCGGTTCCCGTTCCAGTGCTGGCGTCGTCCATACATGCTAGCACGTTTAGTCCTCTTTTCTATTCCCGAGGACGACGTTTAGTATACGTTGCAGAGTGCCAGGTGAGATTTTGATACTCTATGGCAGCCTAGTTTACTGTAAGAGTCCTACCACGGTTCGAATTGCCGTCGAAGGCTTCGGCTCTTCTTCCAGTTCCATTTGGTGAAATGTATCTTTGAGGTCCAGCGTCGAGTAGATCTCTTTGCTGCCTAACTAATCTTGAACTTGGCGCATATCCTCCATTGGATGTGAATCAGTCATTCTGGCATCAATTACCTCTCTGAAGTCTGCGGTTACACGGATGCTTCCGTCTTGCTTCCGCACGAAAACATTATTGGACGCTGAAGGAGATGTGCTAGGCTCCAGTACGCCCTTTTCATAGAGTTTCTGCATGGTGTTTCGTTCCATATCTTGTTCTTTTGGGGATCTCCGACGGAGTGGTTGACATATTCGTCGGGCATTTTCCTTGAGCACGATCGTGTGTGTCACTACCTTAATGCAGCCTATACATTTGAATATTTCTCGACTTTCCCACAGAAGCTCCTTCAGCTTATTCTGCATGTAGGGGTCTTTTGAGAATTCGGAGTACTCAATTTCGTACTGTAGATGGTGGTCCACATCTGCGCCTTCCAGCACACGACATACTTTATTTGCTTTTGGGATGTACAGTCCTTGCCAATGGAGCCAGCAATTCTTGCTCCATTCACTCTAAAATTGACCCTCAGGTACTGGATAAATCTAACCAGAATACGTGCTCTCTCCAAAATCTCCGCCCGTCCGGAAGTTTGCCAAATATCCTCACCGGATCCTTAAATGTTTGTCCGCAAAGCTTAAAAGTTACGGTTCTGGCTCCCTCTCTAGTCAGACTGTGTCCGTCTACCGCTTCTACACTACTGTTACACGGCCATTTCGCTCCCCCATTTCGCGTAAACCAATCACGGTCCACCTAGATAGAGAGCTCGTCGGTGTCGACTAGCGCCCAGATATCCTCATCAAATACCTTCACCCTCACGGCGATGTCCTTGGTATTTTCAATCTCATCTGATACCGGCTCGGTGCATGCACATACTGTCTCCCTTTTTGTTCCCAGAACAGCATCTCTTTTGTCGTGCCCTAGTTGCTTTTCTGGATCGAATCAGCAGGGCCTCACTGATCCCTCTTCTCTTTCCCCGCATGGGGGCGGTTTGCTTTTTTCTTCTCGCAATCTTTGGGCATGTGGCCTAACTTGTGACAGTAATGGCAGCGCACATGCGTGAACTGGTCCGTGTTCTAATCTTCGGCAGGCCGATTCTGTTCGGATTCCTGCACCTCCTCCACAGCCTCAAATCTCCTGCATTGCGCCGTAGATAGACTGGAAACTCTACTGACCGCTTCGTAAAATGTACTGGAAATAAACTAGCTCTGACCTTGTAAACGGTTGCGTCTGTGTTTCCGAAAGTGGATTCGGACGTCCATCGGGTGCAGTATTCTAGTCGACCTTTCACCCGTACCGCACGCTTTGGAATGCCGTGCAATGCTGACTTCTCTGGCATTTCAAAATGTAGAGTTAGTGTAGTTCGGCGGTTTTTCGCATGGATACCGACTTCCAATAAATAAGTATTTTTAACTGCCGCGTCCTGTAAACGCTCGCGTCCACAATTTGCAGGTAATATACGAGTAAGAAATCCAGCTCGCACTGTGAATCGAGTAGTACACTGCAGTTCTGCGTCTCATCTTACGTACATCAATGTCAAATGATGACCTATAGCCTGCCTCACGTGAACAAGCTTACCTTGGACCCTTTATACTCACAATTGCCTTCCAACATATTTCGGGCAACTGCATTGAAGACTGTTACGCACAATATGCGCCATTTGCGGCTCTAGGAAACTGAGCATTACGCTCTGTGATGTGCGGTTGCATTGGCTCACCCAGAATCTTGTCGACGTTATTTGGCAAAAGATGGTGTGTAATACTCTGTGCTGATTTCTTAGACAGTACTGTAAACCTATTGGAACGCAAACAAGGACGAACGTGTAATCCGCGCAAGGCAGGGCACAATGCACGAGTGTTCCTGGACGGCGTCAGCTTAGTGTGTACAGAACATAAGGCGTTTAACTGTATCGCGCGGCTCAAACGTAGTGGTTCTGTCCTTCGCGTTGTGTTTGTGTAGAAGAGCCTGCTTTCTGCATCGACCCCTCACTGGTTAGTAATGCGCGCACGAGCTCACAAATCTGGCACCGCGTGGCTTGCGCCGAAGTGCAGCCAATTGCGGCGCAGAGCTGAGGCCTACAGTCGAGCCTGCATCCTTTCATACGAAACAACTTCCTTCCTACTCTGTACGGCCACCTACCCTCAGAAGCACCTGATAAGGAACGGTCGCCAACACTTCACTCCACCCTTGCCGTATACGTGCTATAGCAGACTCGTGCAAGCCGGGAGGCACACACTTCTTGTGCTGAAGAGGTCTTATACGTATCACAAGAAGCGTAGAACTGAACTGAACCTTGAGCCGCCGTCAGAGAGAGGTTGCGCACGTGTACTTCGTGGTATTGAAAAGTAACTATTATTTAAGATCTGTGCGGTGTCACTAGTGAGAGGGGCTGAGATCTGCACATGTGAAAGTACGTAGGCAGATGGATGTTATTCTTCAGGGTATATCTTGCATATCCATCTCCTCATGTGCTTTAACATGTGTAGGTCTCAGCCCCCGTCACTAGTGACACCTCCCTGATCGAAGTTCTCATTACTCCGCAAACTTCTTTTTCCTGCTATAGCGGCCTGGAAATCGCCCACTTCTCTGGGCGACCTTTCCTGCGGCTGAGCCCAAGTCTTTCTCAGCGGCCACAGTGTGGCCTGCTCGCCGGAAACGGTTCTCGAACTGGCCCGTAGTGCTTAAGCTTTTTACTTCCCGCCCTTCGGCCACTTCTTCGTATAGGTACCTAATCTTCCTCACTACTTCTCGGAACGGCAATCAAATCCTCCGGGTCATCGGAGTCGAAACCGTCATCTGTAGGACTGGCTTCCTCTGCCCTATTACTACCGTTCGCGTCCGAGTCTGCAAACCGAACCACATCCACGTCGTCCCCAATGTCCGCTTCTTCACCTCATTCATTACTCCTCCGACCAACACCGGCCATCTGACTAGCCGGGAACTGCGGTAGACCTCTCAGTGCGTAGAACACCTGATACAGAAAACCTTTCCGCTCGGGCATAAAGTACACATGGTACCGTACCGTCAACTCATTCGCAATGCGGTCCTCATACCCAGCCCCGGCGTGCGTGACATGCCCATGCCCGAAAGACACATGTTTGGGCGGCACAATGATATTCTTCATCTTGAACAACGCTTCTGCAGCCACCTGCTCGCTCTCCTCACCGTATGCACACACGCGTGAATGGTCACACCCCCACCACGGGAAGCCCACTGCCCCGCTCACGATTGCGAAGAAGCCCTGCGTCTGCGCTCTCATTGACTCGTCAAAGTCATTGTACGGCGCCTTCCGCAGGCAGTCCTTCCCAGTGACCCAAAACCCACCCATCGTCTTAGTTATACGCAGCTTCGTCCCAGACATCCCCCTCAGACCGATGTAGGCAGCAAGCTGACCCACCCACGCGTCCAGCTGCGCACGCCTTCGCGAAGCCTACGCCCAGTGTACCCCTCGATTTGCAGGCTTCCGTCACCAGGCTCCGTGTACTGGAGTGCCGGGCGATTCCCAGCCCCCGGTTTGCCGTGTCCCCCTCGTCTTCCCCCTTGTTGACAGTCGGGTTCTACCAGGTCTCATTTGACCCCTGTCGCAGTGCATTCTCGCCGTTGAATGTGCTTGCAATGAACGAAAAGAACTTTTCAACGGGGGAAAGCTTCCACTTAGGCGTCAAGATCAGGGGCTCGAGGCTTCCGCGTGGAATGCCGCTGGAGGCAGCAAAATTCTTAAGGCACGTGTAGCCGAGGTGCCGAAGCTCACATTATCGCCTCTCAATGTAGGCATATGCTTTGCCATATTCCTCACCCCCGTCTGCTACCTTCTTCCAGAAGTGTTTCTGAGGCCGGTTGGGCTTCCAGATGTCCGGACCCAAATCGATACTCTCAAGCTCGGTAAAGTACCCGCAGGTCCCCATGAAGAACTGAAGCCGATGCATGGCTACGAAGTCCTTGATAGAGAGGTACAAGTGCGCCCGGTGCTCAATGGGTATGTGGATGGGATGCAGCCAGAGCATGGGGTCTGGGTCTTTCGCCATCCACACGCGCAACTCCTCTTCTTCATGACCGAGTGGGCCGACGCCTGCCACATTTTCGCAAGTGTCGGGTGCTTCTTCAAATACCACGGTCTTGTCCCCAGTGCCGACCGGCAGCTGGTTAGGGACCTCGCCGTCGAACATTCGCGTGGCCCCTTCACGTTGGTCCGAGACCTCCTGGGCCGCCTTGGTCTTCTCAGCGACCCCCCATCTCGACTGCCCCACTGCGCTTTTCACTCCACCAGACATCCCCGAGTGCACAATCGCCACAAGTCGAGGCTTTGACCGTGAGGAGGGTGCAGCCGGTGTCTACCTGGCAAGTGCTTTTGTCGCGGACACCACTCCTGAGGCATACCGCGCACGGACTGTACGCTTGAGTGGAGTCGCACGAGAAGCAGGAGCACGCCAGGCTGAGCGGCGTGTGGAAGGCACTGCAGCTGGGGTCGTCACGCGAGCCAGGGCGGAGTGCTTGCTGGGCCCGGGAGCAAAGTGGTGAGTTACCTTGTTCTGGAAGTGCGTAGTGCGGGCCTTGTTGCGCTTCTACAGATCTTCTGCAGAGTTATTGTCTCTCTTGGAGAAGAGGCGCGTTTTGATCACATAGAGCTCTTCGACAGAAATTCGGGGGAGTTTCGATTGAGGAATCTCAGTCCCCAGAAAGACGTCACAACTCAGGCCCTTCCCCTTGCCAGACTTATCTAACAGGTCTAGACATACTTGGAAAAGCTGGCCCCCGCATGCGTAGAAAGCTTCAGATTCTAACTTTCCGTCGCGGTCCGCACTGTTGATGAAGCTCGACGCGGAAGTCATGACCAGAGCTACGACTCGAGGGCTCTCTGACCAAAGAAGATAATCGTCAAGTTCAGTGATGCCGAGCTTCTCAGAGGTCGAGGTGTCGAAGTTCAGGTCACGCAGGACTATCACAAGGCCTGAGTCTCGGAGGAAAATCTTCGCTACGCGTGCGTAGCGACGTTAGGCAGACAGGCCAGTTGGTGGCAGCAGAATAGCTTTGGTCGTTGCTTCCCCAGTTCTTTTCTGACTCAGCGCCAACGGA
Source organism: Endocladia muricata (assembly GCA_032356245.1). NCBI lineage: Eukaryota > Rhodophyta > Florideophyceae > Gigartinales > Endocladiaceae > Endocladia > Endocladia muricata. The sequence continues at coordinate 14,142 of JAUKWC010061495.1, read as the reverse complement.
TCCATGTCGTTCTCCACGGTGTGAGCCTGCATGAAGTGGATGAAACTCATGAGGTAGTGGATGAACGACTTGTCGATGCGGACCAGTCCGGCGGAAGTGTTCTGCTGGGACGCGTCGGACATGATTTCCGTATCAATCATGTCCCATCCATTCTTTCGGCGGATAAGAGGAACGCGAAGGCGCTCGCGAGCTCATGCCGTGCAGTTCTTCTCCTCTTTCAGGCTAGGGAAAGCTTGGCGGCGATGAAGGCCGTCCAAAATAGCACACTTCACACATTCGCGCAACACCGTGCCGTCCTTGATGGTCTCAGCAGGGATATTGGGTAGTGATGGATTTTCGCACCGTCGCACTGTGACCGATATGACGCCAAGGTCATACTTGTAGCCGCGCTCAACCATGCTGGCCTGGAGACCGTAGGTGGTGGCGGCCTTGCTTTCGCGAAGAGCGTACTGCGGCTGTATGGTCTGCGCAATATATACGTAGACCTCGGTGGACTCGTATTCGGCCTTTGACAAAGTCCGACACGACACTAGTCGCTACTCGACCTCCACGGCAACCACATCGGAGTCCTCACCGTCCGAACTCTCTCGTTGTGGAAAGCAGTCGGACGAAGGGCTCGCCTGGCCTTAGTCGTCCCTGCGCAGGGGTTTGCGTGGTGGCGACTCCGATGGAGAGTGCTGCACGCCCGCTTCGGGCCGGAACTACTCCCCCGTCTCCTCCGGCTCCGACTGCGGCTGCGATTGTACCCCCGGCTGCGGCTCTGTGGTCGACATGAGCGAATCGCGGGTTGTGGTCGTGATGGAAAATTTATTGGTCAGGTCAGAAGCACGCCACTTGCGAGAAAGTATCAAGAATGGGAATGAAGGAGGAGGGATCTTATACTGGGAAGGCAGAGAAGATGAGGAAGGATTCGTGTGCCGGGAAGGATGGACGGGTGACGGTAGGGAATGGAAAGACTGAGAGAAGAGAGTGGTAGCGCAGAAGGGGTAGAGACACGACGGCCACGGGAGGATGAACAAGCACGGTTGGCGGCAATTATCGTCGCGCACAAAAAGAAACAATTCTGAGCAAGCTGTTATTGCTGCATTTCACGTCTGAAAGGTATATAATATATGAGATCGGTGGGGTGTCACTAATGACAAGGGTGGAGATCTGTACATGTGAGAATACATGGGCAGATGGATGTTGTTTTTCAGATTTAATTTCGCACATCAATCTGCTCATGTGTTTTCACATGTGTAGATCTTAGCCCCTGTCCCTAGTGAAACCCCCCCGAACCCCAAATAATCTACTTTTCTTTCCAAGTTTCGTGAATGGGGCGGCACGGTTCGTAACCGCTGTGAAGGAACAGAAACGTGAGCGTGTGGGAGCATGTCGTGTTCCTGGCCGCTGCCATCGCTGTCCTCAATACAAATGGTACACACCTGCTCCCATAGTGCGACACCCTCCACCCTCCTGATACCGATTCATCGACGCGGTCTCCCCTGGTTTCCTTGCTTTGCCCTCTTCTCTCCTCCCTGTAATTCGATCCACGTGGTTCTCCTTGTTTCGCTTGCTACGCTCTGCTCCTACCTCCTTGCATCCCTATTATTCCTGAGCTTCGTTCCCTCTTTCGTTCCTCACCGCACTATAACCATAGCGCCGACTGAACTCAGCCGGCCTGGGACAGCCGGCGTGTACTTGCTTGCCTTCATCGCCGTCCTCTTCTCATCGGAGGTCAGCGCAAAGTTTGACGTCGTGAAATTCCACATGTCGGTCTTCCTGCGCTTCGTCATAGAAACAGACGACGAGGCCTCAATGGCGATCAGGGAAATTGCCGCAGTGAAGAGGAAGCAGCGCAAGCCTGGCGGCGACTTCCGCACTTCTAGCGAGAGCGACTACCCGGTCCCTCGCGAGCTCGGCAGCGAGCAGATGAGAAAGAAAGTGCGCGAAGCGCTGTCAATTTTGTTGCTGACCCGAAGTGAGAAGTGGATTGGGGAGATTATGGATGCGGCCCTGAGCGAGAAGAACTATGGGGTGTCCCTTATTGTTGGCACCAAGTTCATTCCCCCTTAGGTCAGCAAGGTTCGGGAAGTAGTCCTGCCGGGAACTTTGTCTGCTGGCCGCCCAAGAACCTCCGAGGTTCTCATGTTTTTCCACGCGATCAGCGAATGCCACTCGAGGCGCGGCAGCAAATGTGTATTCTCTTTGAAGAAGATAAATCAAACCAGAAATTGTCTCGCGTTTGCTGTGCAGCTACTAACTCGGTCGTGGACGAAGCTGGCGAAGGCAGTGGGAGTTTCGAATGGCGAGGCGTTAGTCCGATTCTACCTTCTGTTTCGTCGCCGCGTTCAGCGATTTGTGGCTCTGAAGTCACGTGCTGATGGCTTTGCACCTATCACGCAGGAGGTTGCGCTACAAGGGGATGGGGTAGCAAGCGTGGAGGAGAGTACGAGTAATATGGTAGCGTGGGGCTGAAGTGCTGAGCAGTACGCGGTAATGCGGGCGGTTACCAGTTTGTTCCTGTCGAGGTTGCAAGCCATCGTTGCAATCGAAACTTTGTACGATTTCAAGCACCGCAGCAACTGGCCGTATCTGGACCGCTTTGAGTCGCGCGATGACCACTTGCCAAGTGTCTTTGCAAACTTTAGCGGGGATACCCAGGAGGCCTTGGGACTTCAGCGTGAAGGGCCTGAAGATAATGGTGTCTGTTCAGAGTTTATCGATGTGGACTGGGAGCTTTTGAATGCAGACTACGAAGCCACAAGTCCGCATCGTCGTCGGCGGGTGACCCTGTCGAGCACCACGCCCAGCGTGGCACTATCAGCGCAGCCTCCTCGTCTTCTATCTTCCCGGCTGAAAGAGGAAATGGAGCCCGACCTACCTCGTAGCGACAACAATTTGGGGGATGTTGTGGCACATGGTCGTAAGATGCAAGCCAGTGAGGCTTTCCGGTCCACTCTCAACCCATTGGTACCGGAGCCGAAAGACCCCCGTCGTGACACACCAGAACCAGCCAACCGCATTAGCCCGTCTCCTCCGCCGGAGGAGGACTCGGAAGAGTCGCTCCCCGAGGAGAATCCATCGGTCGACATTCTCGCGGAGTTGCTCGGCGTGATGAAGTCGGACTTCCGAGTCCAAAGCTGCACTTTCCACGACCTCCTCAATCATCACGCTGACGACTCGGGTAAGTGCCTGGAGGGTAAGGTTCAGCTGCTGTTGATGGACCTCCCGTTCAACACCACAAGTGAGCGGGGTGCGGACAACTCTGCCCGCGATGTCTTCACCCACAACGATATGGACGCCCCCATCCTAATATTCGACACACTGCATGCTAAAGCCGGCCACGGAGTCGTGTTCTGTAGTGGGCCACAATTTGGCATGTGGCGTTTGGGCCTCAAGTGTTACAGCCAAGAGGTGTAGGATGATGTAAGTGACGGGACCAATGCGTCGAGGGGAAGGCGGGCGAAGGAATTCGCGTTTAACGTGGACGACCAGCCGATGGTCCACGTCCGAGCCCGTGCTCATTACACGCAAAACCAGGGTATAGAAGGACGAGGCCACGCCTTAGTCACACATTGGGCTGTCCACTTCTGGCGGAGGAATGTGCCGCTTGAGGTGCAGTTCGCGCGGGTATGCTAGCAAAGCAACGAATATGTGCAGTCTGCGCACGCAGCATGGACGACCTGTATGGATTGAGTCCAGTGGTTGGAGCCCGGAGAGGTATTGAGAAGACCTGACGAAGGGAGTCGCATGGAGATGCTATGACCTGACCAGAAAAGCATGAAGCATATAAGCGAGCTGGTGTTGCAGTATTCGACGGCGGGGGACATTGTGGTGGACCTGTTCAGTGGTGCCTGCGCAACTGCAGGCGCATGCCTGGGGCTTCCCAGACATCGCCGTTTCGTGGGGTGCGACAAGGATGACGATTGCGTTGGTCAAGCTCTACGGAGCTTGGTTAAGGCTTTTTGCGAAAGCATTGTGAGCACCGCGTCTGACATTGGTGGGGCTCCATGGGTCGTGGAGCTTGCTGTAAGGTACTAGGCCGGCATGAACCGGAATGTGTCTGCCAGAAAGAGGAGCAACCCTGCGGATGCTCCTCCTGGGTGTCCCCGGTATCAATGTCTACCGGACTACATAGTCCGATTTACTGCGAGCTACGCCAGGGATCCCATGCTCTCCGTGCGCTATTCACGGGCGTTGGTGGATAACTGGCCGGCGAAACACCACGCCCTGCTTTACACGCAAACACCGCTAACACTACGGGCGGCAAAAGCGATGGCGAGGTGTGTGGTAGTGCGCTCGTCGACGGTGAAATATGAAGGTGTGGGACTCAGGGTATTTGCGGACTAGGTCTTCGTGAAAGGAGAGACGATCCTCCCGTTCTATGGGACGCTCCTGTACAGAGACTTGCGTGGGCGCGCGCCAGAGACAACGAAGATGTGCGGAGGTGGAATTTCGGGGATAGACGAAGAACGTTTCAACCGGGCCGCCGTTCTCGTGGAAAGACGGGCGTAGTCCCGTGAAGGTCCCAGGCATAAGGTGCTCATTGTACCGGCACCAATTTTCGTCGCTAGGTTTGTGAATGACGCCTGGTACTTGCCTGGGGATGAGGAGGAGCGAATTAGAGGGACTTCTAGAGCTCGAGGCGCAAACGTCGAGTTTCACGAGGATCGAGGGGAATTGTCGTAGCGAGCTCTACGTTCACCGAACACGGTTAAGATTCATGCGACGCGTTAGATTCTGAAGTGTGCGGACATGTTCACAAGCTACTACGATTAGTTTAGCTTCTAAGTACTCGGGAGGAGCTTTCAAAATAGCGTGCAGATAAACAAACTTAAACACTACATGCCAGTTTCAGGACCAGGTCTGGCGAGTAGGACACACTACGGCGGCTGAGAAAAACTTGGGCTCAGCAGCAAGAAAGGTCGCCCCGAAAAGTGGGCCATTGTGGGGCCGCTATAGCAGGAAAAAGAGGTTTGAGAAGTAATGACATTTCAGACTAGGAGGGATGTCTTTAGCGACAGGGGCTGAGATCTCCACATGTGAAAGCACATGAGGAGACGGATGTGCGAAATAAAACCTGAAAAATTACATCCATCTGCCCATGCATTTTCACACGTCCCGATCCCAACCCCTGTCACTAGTGACACCCCATCGATCTTAAACATTTCATTCTTTTAAACGCCACGAAGTACACGTTTACAACCTCTCTCTGACGTCGACTCGGGGTTCAGTTCGTTTCTACGCTCCGTGTGATACGTTCAAGACCTGTTCAGGACAAGGAGCATGTGCCTCCTATTCTGCATGGGCCAACTGTAGCACGGCTACGGTGAGGTTGGAGTGAAGTGTCGGCGTCTGTACTCGTCACGTGCTCCTAAGGATGGGTGGCCGTACAGCGTAGGAAGACAGTTGTTCCGTATGAAAGGATGCCGACTCGACTGTAGGCCGTAGCCTTGCGCTGCAATTTGCAACACTTCGGCGCAAACCACGCGGTGGCAGATGTATTGATTAGTGCGCGCATTGTTAACCAGTGGCGGGTAGATGCATAACGCAGGCTCTACTACACGAGGGCAATGCGAAGGAAAAAGGCACTACGTTTGAGCCCGGCGATACAGTTAAACGTCTTATGTTCCGCATGCACTAAACTGGCGCCGTCCAGCAGCACTCGTGCAATGTTCCACGCCTTACACGGATTACAAGTTAGTCCTCGTTTGCATTCCACAATTTTTGCGATACTGACAAGGAAATTAGCGCAGAGTTTTACACGTCATCTCTTGCCACATAACGTCGGCAAGATTCTAGGTAAGCCAGTACAGCCGAACATCACCGAGCAAAGTTCTCAGTTTCCGACAGCCGCAGATGGCGCAAATTGCGCGTAGCAGTCTTCAATGCAGTGGCGCAAAATCCGTCGGAAGGCAATTAAGAGCATGAAGGGTCCATGATAAGCTTATCCCCGTGAGGCAGGCTATATATCACCATGTGACACTGAGGTACGTAAGGTGACATGCGAAACTGCAGTATACTGCACATTTCGCAGTACAAGCTCGATGTTCTACTAGGAAATGAACTTTGAGTGGCAGATGCTGGCGTTCACTGGACGCGGCAGTTCAAAAAAAGTTTTTTTGGAAGTCGGCGTCCATGCGAAAAAAACCGCCTTACTACAGGAAGTCTGCGTTTTGGAATGTCACGGAAGTCAGCATTCCACGGAATTCCAAAATGTGCATTTCATGTGGAAGGTTTACTGGGCTACTGCACCCGGTGGACGTCCGCATCCATTTCCGGAAACACAGACGCGGTAGGTTGTACGTAAGACCTACATGTAAATTTTACGTGCAGGTCCAGGGCTTTCCCAGAGCTGGGTAGCAGTCCGGCGTAGCGTCCGTGTACGTATCACACGTAGCTAACGAGTAGGTGGACGCTTATAGCGGACAAATTATGTACTTTTCATCCTCGACAGACCTTAGAGGTCTCAGCGATGAGCCACTGCTGATACAATATGTAGGTACTACATCATGTACAGTAGGCAGTGCGTCTACTAGATTAGTTGATTCTTTCAGTAGGTTTTTTGAATCGGGGAGGTGTCATACGTCACCTCTAGAAGACCCCGCTAACAAAACGAGCCTACCATACAATCTTTTCGACTCAGCGATGCGGCTGAGGTGCAGAGGGGACGCAGAGACCTCGGTGTGTCCAAGCTTTTCTCTTCGAGTTACATAGCGTGGACTGCGAAGTCCGGCGGAAGGGTAACAAAGAGAGGCTTTTTCCCTCGCAACCGCCACGCGGAGCACGGAGCTGAGCAATAAATGCGGACTAACCTATCTAAGTTTTCCTGCGGGCATGGGCAAAATCACTCTGCTTTGTACCCAGGGTATTGAAGATTGTAACAGAACGTTCCGATGAACATCTTATTCGATACCCGTCACTCACGTCTCACCCAGAAGATTAGCTTCTCAGTTTCTGCTCTTAGTAGACGTATGCACTATCCTATAAATTCTAGCTCCGAAACAGTCAGGACCTTCTACTTTTCTACGAGGGGCACGTGATTCTTTCTTGTACTATCTGGTACACAGTTGACAGTACTGTAAAAGTGTGAAGATTTGCGGTGTGGCGTTCAGTCCTAAGAAAACAGAGAGGGGGAGTTAATTAAATTTTGTCACCGTAAGGGGAACGAATTGCCCGAAAATTGCTGCCATTCCGCCTGTTGTCTTCTCTAACTTCTCTTCCATCGTTCATCACGTGTTCTCTTCTATACCCCTCCAGTTAAAACGCCTCGCCATTGTTCAAAGTGTCTCTCAGCGTTCAATAGGTTCCCCTTACTTAAATAAATGGAGTCTGCATTTCGCTTCTTGCGTACAGCTATGTACGTTGCGATTAACGTTAGATATTGTTTATGCTCGAATTATCAGTTCCGCTTCATTGCATCGAGCTGTGCTGCGCTTCTATACTGTGTCTGTCGCGCTTATGTAGATGTTGCTTTCACTTCTGCGCTTCTCAGTTGCTGAAAGAGTATGAGCATGCGTTCCTGCGATTTTTAACTGCATCAGTAGACGTTTGCAACATGCACCATTGCATTATGCGTTTGGGTATGCGGTAGCAGTACAGAATGCTTGTTGCATATGAAGCAGCACCCACTGCGGTCTTTACTACGTATATAGAAATAAGTAAATGAAAGTATAAAATCACGGGTTCCTCGACATTTAGTCGCAGAACAGGCCACAGCGTGTTTACTGAACATCTCATGACAGCTTTTACAGGTTCCAGAACCGTACTATACCCACGCGACACCCGAAAGATCATGATTTGATCTTTCGGTGTACTATATTTCCGACTACCGTCACGCGCGGTGCTAGTGTCTATTGGACATTTGGTCTCATATGAGGCCAAGTTTTGCGGAGACATTAGTGTATTTATAAACGTCCACTTTCGCTACTCTTCTTATCTACTTGAAGATCTTTGAGTACTCTATTCTGGCAGAGTGAGCTGTTGAGAAACCCAGCGAACGTTTTGCTCTGTCAGAGTTTGATTGGAACGAAGGTCGCTGCCTTTTGTTTTGGTATCATAACAGGGGATGATGTTAATTACACGTAAAACAGCTAGTATATTCACCATACGTACTATATAATTTACATATTTTCTCGATGGTCGGTTGGCCTCATTTGAGCCCAGAGTTGACCTCATATGATGCAAAACTCAATGTCCAATAGACACTAGCTAGCTAAAGAGAAATCTTTTCTGTCTGTTTATTTTGTAAGCTTGATTTAGCTGAGGTCACACTATTGTAAGTAATGGCACAGAGTAGTATCTGTTGAACCGCCCGCATCATATGAGGCGGAAACTTATGCAACTTACCTTTATAGTTCCAGATGCCTCGGAGCCCTCAGCTTGCACAATTCTGTTTGTTTGTCCGAGTAGGTATATGGCAAATTCGAAGATTTGATGAATATCTACATTTCGAGTCAAGCCAACCATCTTTGCAAAAAGAAGGCCTCCGATAAAACAGCCCCTTTTTGACATTGAACAAAACAAAACAAAAAATCCAGAATGGTACTCCGACTGCATCTCCACCTCCATCTCCTTCGTTCACGGACACCAGTTTAGGAGCTCTACGAAATTATGTTTCAGATTTGTGCGTAAAGAAAGATGCTGCAAATGGAGCGTTTCCTGAAAAAGGAAAATACACTCCAGCAATATTAGGAAACCCAGGTCAGAATTTCTAATTAATCATCTTTTTACTGTAAGCCTAGTCAACTCCGCCTCATATAAGGCTGGCGCCCGGTACAATAGACAGTAGCTATAAGGCGTCCCGAGTGTAATGCAGGAGATACTAGGAAGTTGACCAAAGAACTCATGTTTGTCTTATTTGGCAAGCGGTCGTATCGGGATTGCAGCAATACACTGTTGCGATCCATCTATCAATGATGTATTTGGAAAGAATAATATTCGACGGCCCGTTTAACTTGTGCAAGAAACCAGACGAAAAATTGGGTTAAAGGAGCTTACGCGTTTTCTCTATCTCTGCATGAAATCGTGTATCGCGAGCGTCTACCTTTTTTTGTTGAAGACGCTATGGAGAAGAAAATGCCGCATCTTTACCTATCCATCGGCCAGTGTCCTTGGCGACTTAGCTTGGTGGCAGAGAACTTTCTGCAATCCATCTCATTCCACTGAAAATACGTAGCAAGACGCACCTCTCTAAGAGCGTCCTCTTCCTCCCTCCACATCACGTCGACACTCTATAGGAAAGAGCCAAGTATACCCTGCCTACTTTGCAAGTTTTATATTCGGATACCAAATACTCTCACTTTCTTTCGTCGGTGCAATTTGAAAAGTTTGTTGCATTCAGACCGGTTCCTTTGCGTACGGACAATTTCAGTTACAAATTCGAGTTGTGCGACGTCAAGGGCCGAAATAATGAGATGCCTGCTGCATTGAACGCTGAAAAGGTTGAGAAGACAACCTTTTGTACGCTATGAGACTGTTGTCTGGTTTGCTTTCATAATGATAACGATCCTCGCCTGTGTTGATCGCTTCACAACTAATCTGTGGCCACGCCAAACGCATCGGATTGGAGGTGGTTTTGAGGGATTCGACAAAATGGATGGTATTAAAGAAGGTTCATGGACGGTTGCTTATCATGACGTAGTGACGCGGCTTGACGGATAGTATTCGATAGTTGCTCTCAATATGCTCCTTTGCACAATGACGAAATCGTTTACGCGCTTTTTCTCGGAGTCATGGCCCACACAGAATGTAATTGACTGCTCAACTATTTTTGACGCCAACGTCCGGATTCACAAGTAGAACGGGATCACGCTAGTCGTCACTACTCTTATGCATGTGGGGAGCATTTTAATGCCGCCAATCTTCAGTGGCTGTAAAGCGCAAGTACTATCTACTAGCTTTTAGTGGTTTCTTTCTGAGAGAAAGCCCAAAGGCTTTGCGGATGTCAACATTGTAACTAAACTAGTCAGCCTACAAGTTGATGATATGCTCCGCATTGTCGAAATGGCAATCCTCCTCGCCGCTCTCATACCTTTTAAGTATCCGCTGGTTCATCAAATGCTGGCACTTTGGCATACATTTGCATCGGTTCATCGCCGTAATCTATTTTATTGACATTGTGCGTCGAAACACACATCCGCAATCTTGGTTTCTTAACACCCCCTTCTTCATCCTCTGGCTCTTTGGCGCCGTCATCAGTATTAAATGGCGCTGATAAACGCAATCTGTCTACATGGTCTCACTTAACCAAGACTACATGCTCCTCCGTTGGGACCAGGCGGGCAAAAGTACCACCGCCGATCCCAAACACTACCGCCGCTTAGTCGATACATCCAACCTCGAACACGCGCACCCATTCACCGCATCTGAAAATCGCCTAAACCTATTGATGACACCGTCTATTCCTTGGTCCGTCTGCCTGCTCGTATGCATCTATCGCGAAAAGTGGCGACCCTGTCTCAGCTGCACCAATGACATCTCACTCACACACCGCGTCGCCGAGACTGCAGCCCTCTTTGCCGAGACATGGGGGCCATTTCACGGCAGTATGTGCGAAGAGGCTCGGAGGTGCCTTCGCGGGACGCATGCAATGGCGTTGGTGGTGGGCGGCTCGGCAGCAGGGTACTTGATCGATGCTGCGCAGTTGCACGTGGGCAACCGTGTACTAAACACCATGTACACGTGTAACGACATTGAGCTGTTTTGCTGGGTCACGACTGTGTTTGGTGCAATTGTCAAACGTGGTGTAGTTCTGAATGTACTTGTGGCGTTGACGAGCGGAGATAATGATAAGAAAACAGCTAAGCAGGTTGTGGGGAGCGTGCGCTTAGGGATAGGGGGTGATGAAGAGTATTGCAGGAGCTCGTCAGAAGGGCTGGTTTCGGGTCGTGGCTGGGAGCATACAGTTCAGAAAGGGGTTGCGCGGGGGAGACATTGTATTCTTCCAAGGCTCGGGGGGTTTAGAAAGAGTAGTACAGGAAGCATGGGAGGAGAGGAAATGCAGGGTTGCGGCAGGGCCCGCATTTGATGGAAGAAAACCCGACGGAATGTCAGTGAGAAGGTTAGCTGCAACGGTTCTGCATTGGAGAGAAATAGAAGTATAATCACAGAAGCAAAACCATATTTTGCCGCCATCCAGTTGCAAAGTCATACGATACCTGCTCACATCCTGGGGCCCCTTCATAAGTACAGTTGAAAAAACGAGCTAATGCAGTGATGGAATGTCTTAACGTACAAAGTGCAGAAGGCCACTCGGAAGGCCAATCTCAGAAACGGCTAGAGTAATCCGAAAGCGTTGCATTGTGGATGCTCACAGTTAAAAGAGTGGATTCCTGAGACGGGCGTAAACTTCAGTGCCCTATGCTTCCACTAAACCCTTATCTGGTATGCCAGTATTTTTAAACGTTCTTGCTCCTAAGATATGCTTGCAGTCTTCCTCGTCTTTCCCGTGTATATTCTGTTTCTTCTTGCGCAAGGTCGACGGTCGGAACACGTTAACGAGTCTTACTTGCAGAGTTGTAAGCTCTTTTTGTTTATGGGTTCTTCTGTGACAGGCACACGACTCAAGCTGCAACGTGGCGGGCCATTCGACGCATGCGGTGTTCAGCGCGTCTAGTTCTGTGATTCGTTTGCTCGAAACAATGCCTGTTTTTGCGGTCAACGTATAGCCGCACCTGTACACCCAGTGGACGCAGGACTGGCTTTGGGTGTCTGCACACCTTTATCATTTCAGGAATCTGCACTGTTGATAAAAGTAACCCACCAACAGCAAATCAAAGTGACTGCAGGGAGAAGAAATCCTACCTGCAGGTTGTACAAACCTGTCTATGAATCCGGGTACATTCGTTATCAAGTAGTGATAAGGAAAGAGTGATTTCCTCCTATGACGTGACATGAAATGCTTTTCATGAGTGACGAAAGCAATGCAGATGCTGGCTGTACTGCATACCCGCAATTTCAGTGACAAGGATGCTTAAAAACTGTCCCGAAAGGGTATACACTATAAAGGTCTACAGGTAAAGACCAAACTATCGAGCCAACTGTTCCGTCTGGAGAGCAACGCATAGGATGCAGTACGACTCTCAGGTGGTCCGAACTCCAACCTTCCACAACAAGGCATTCAAAGTCTGCAACAGAAGATGCCAATGATAGCGTTGGGGTATGCTTTCCAACTTACATACACATTCTGGGGTACATGTTCTAACAATCTGAAATACCGAGAGTTAAAAGTAGGACGTTTTCTTGCTCCCGCTCCCGGACACATCTGACCTCCTCGTTGCAAGCTCCTCAAAAGTGCCTGGGGATCTACACAGAAGTGAGAAGAATGCAAGGACCCATTTGTACTCTACATATGTCTAGTAGGGCGTTTGTAGATGATTCTTCGTTGTGTCTTGGCACAGTATAGAGGCATGAAACGGAGGTCTCTGAGCAGAGTCCAGAACTAAGTGTGAGGCGGGCGGAGTTTGCGTGAGTGTAGAGAGAGAGGTAGGCAGGCGGGTGCGCCGGGATTAAATTCCATTCACGTCATGGGCACTATAAGGTCGGAAGCGTGACATGCCAAAAACGTTGAGCAACCGCACATTCGCGTCTACTGTGTAACAATAACGTATTGAAAACTCAACAAAGATGTGATGGTGTGTTGCAGTTGCGGAGGGGAAAAACCAGATGCGTCCACCTTGGGCCGACCCGGAGAAAAGTATGACTCGGACTGAGGAAGGAACGGGGGCGGTTGGGCGCCGCGATAACCGCTGCCACACCCCGAGTCCACGTTTGTTGCGCTCTCCGCTTCCTGCCCGGTGCCCGGTGCCCGCCCTGCGAGCCACAGCCCCTTCCGCACCACTGCGAAAACAGTCGAGACCGGCAAGCACTCGTCGTGCCACACGGCCTGTGCACGTGCGTCTCGAATGGCTGCTTTGCTCTCCTGTCCCACCTGCACACACATGTGATGCAGAGGGACACAGAGAGCGGCGTGAGGTGTAGTAGGGCAGGGTCGGGACGGATGGCGCCCACCGACGCGGGCTGATGCAAAGTTGCGATGCGATGTTGACGCTCGGGTAGATGTACACAAGGGCACCGGCACGCAGTGCAGTCGGCGACTGCGACGGCAACTACTACGGCGACTACTACTGCGACGGCGACACACCGCGCTCGCCTCCATGGGGCCCGTGTTGTTTTTTAGTCGGCCGCGGTTCCGGGACAAGGCGCACGGTTGCCGCTCTCTCTCAAACTAGGCGTTATGAAGCGGAACCTCCCGCGCGTTCAACGGTGCATGGGCACAGGCAACAGGCATGACGACTGGGAGGGACGTGCGCAACGCGGCCACCGCGGTGCTCGGGCCCCGCGCCAGAGGCGGCGCGACGCAAGCGGGGGTGTACCGGCGTGTCCAGGAAGCGTGCGGGCGGGCGAAGGGCACGTGCTGCGAGACGCGGACAGAGGGCGGGGCAGCGCTGGTGCAGGTGGGCAGAAGCAGCCTTGTGCGGAGTCTAGGATGACGTGGTTTGGGATGGGCGGGGAAGGAGGAGGAGGAGAAGGAGGAGATGGAGATGGAGATGGAGATGGAGACGGAGGAGATGGAGATGGAGGTGGAGATGGAGGTGGAGGTGGAGACGGAGGAGGGTGGAAGATGTGGAGTGGAGGGGGTGTGTGTGACGAGATTGTGGTGGGCGGGGCGAGAGTGAAGACACGAAACGGGTGGGAGAGGAGACGTCGTCGTGGTTTGTTGCGGCAGTTGCGGTGTGGTGTGGTGTGGCGAGTGGGGTGGCGTGTGTGATGTGGCGTGTGTGATGTGGCGTGTGTGGTGTGGCGTGTGTGATGTGGCGTGTGTGGTGTGGCGTTTGGTGGTGTGGCGTGTGGTGTGGAGGAGGTGTGGAGGTGTGTGTGACGATGGGGCGGAGATGCGGAAAGAGTGGTTTATGGTTTTTGACGCGCTCTTTTCTCTATCTCTCATCTCTCTCTCTCTCTCTCGCACTTTCTCCTCCGTCCCTCCTCTTCGCAGTCCCCCCCTTTCCTCGGTGCTCACCGTTGCTCTCATCTCCCTTCCCCCCCCCCCCGTCCTCTCGTCTTTTTGCTCACGCGCGCCATGTCACTCTCTTCCTTCCAGCCTCCCCTTCCTCTCCACACTCCCTTCCTCTCTTCCTCTTCCTCTTCCTCTTCCCCTTC
>JAUKWC010061384.1:0-37437 GCA_032356245.1 Endocladia muricata | reverse complement strand
GTCTGGATGCTATTGCTGGGTGTCTCCGGTATCAATATCTACCGGAGTACATAGTCCGGTTTATTGCGAACTACACCGCTGAGCCCATGCATTCTCTCCGCAACTCACGGGCGCCAGTGGAAAGCTGGGTGGCAAGGTACCACGTCCTGCTAGACACGTCAGTCCCGCTAATATTACGAGTGGTGGAAGCGATGGGGAGGTGTGTTAGGGTACGTCTGTCGCCAGTGAACTACGCAGGTGTGAGACTCAGGCTGTTTCCTGACCGGGTCGTTGCGAAAAGATAGACTATCGTCCGATTCTATTGGACGCTCCTGTACGCCGGCCTGCGTGAGCGCACGCGGAAAAAGACGAAGATCTACCGACGTGAAATTTTGCGAGTAGACAAAGAACGTTTCATCTGGGTACTCCTTCTCGTGGAAAGCCGAGCCGAGTCTCGTAAGGGCCCGACGTATGAGTTCTGGATCGTACCAGCACCATTTCGTGAGGACGGATTTGTAAATGACGCCTGGTACGTTCTTTGGGTATGAGGAGGAGCGAAATAGAGATATTTCTAGAGCGCGAGACTCAAACTCGGAGTTTTACGAGGATCGAGGTGCGTTGTCGCAAAGAGCTCTGCTTTCACTGAGCACCGCTACGATCCGTGCGGAGCGTGAGATTCTGAAGAGCGGGAAGCTGTTGGCAAACTACGGGGATAAGTTTAGGTTCTAAGTACGAGGTGGGAACTTCCAAAATAGCGTGCAGGTAAACAGCTTTCACCACTATATACCAGTTCAAGAGCCAGTTCCAGCGAGCGTGCCATATTATGGCGGCTGGAAAAGCCTCCGACTTGGCAGCAAGAAAGGTCGCCGAGAAAAGTGGGCAATTTTGGAGCCGCTATAGGAGGATGAGGAGGTATGAGAAGTAATGAAAATTTAGAGTGGGAGGGGTCTCACTGGTGCCAAGGGCTGAGATCTACACATGTCCGAACACATCAGCAGATGGATGTGCGAAATTTAATCTGAAAAACAACATCCGTCAGCCCATGTATTTTCTCATGCCCAGATCCCAACCCCTGTCATCAGTGATAGGGCACCGATCTTAAACATCACTTACTTTCCAAGTACAAGAAATATATTCGTACAAACTCTCTCTGACGTCGAGTCGAGGTTCAGTTTGGTTCTGCGCTTTGTGTGATACGTCTGAGACCTGTCCAGTACAAGAAGTGTGCGCCTCAAGGTTCTGCACGGGTCAACTGTAGCACGGCTATGGGAATGGTGGTGTGACATGTTGGCATCTGTAATCCTCACGTGCTTCTGAGGATAGGTGAACGCACAGCGTAGGAAGGAAGTTGTTCCGCATGAAAGGATGCCGACTCGACTGTAGGCATCAGCCATACGCTGGATTTGGCAAAATTTCGCCGCAGACCACACGGTGCTAAATGTATGAATTTGTGCACACAATGTTAACCAGGGACGGGTCCATGTGCAAAGTAGGTCCGACTACACGAACGCAATGCAAAGGGCAGAACCACTACGTTTGAGCCCTGCGATACAGTTAAGCGTCTTACGTTCGGGACGCACTAAACTGACGCCGTCCAGCAGCACTTGTACAATCTGCCACTTGCAATGCGGATAACACGTTAGTACTTGTGCGCGTTCCACGATGGTCACGATGCTGTCCCAGAAATCGGCTTAGAGCTTTACACGCCATTTCTTGGCGTAAAACGTCGGCAAGATTCTGGGTGAGCCAGTGCAGCCAAGCGACACCAAGCATGATGCTCAGTTCCCTAGAGCCGCAGATGGTGCATATTGCGCGTAGTCGTCTTCAGTGCGGCGGTTCGAAATCCGTCGGAAGGCGGTTAAGAGTATGAATGGTCCCAGGTAAGCTTATTCACGTGAGGCAGGCTACAGGCCATCATGTAGCATTGAGGTAAGTAAGGTGGCATGCGGAACTACAGTGTACTGCACAATTCGCAGTACGATTTGGATGTTTTACTAGGAAACGAAGTGCATGTATTGGACGCAGGCGTTCACTAGACGCGGCAGTTCAAAATATTCTTTCGTTTGGAAGTCAGTATCCATGCGAAAATAACCCGTACTACACGAACTCCGCGTTTTGTATTGCGACGAAAGTCAGCAATCTATGGCATTCGAAAGTGTCCGGTACAGGTAGAAGGTTTGCTACGCTGCTGTAGCCGGAGGACGTCCGCATCCCTTTCCGGAAACACGGAAGTGCTTACACACAATCGTGTGGAGGTTTGATGGCGCGGAACGATGTGTGAAACTAAGCCCTGACTTTTCAGCCAGTGATGGAACCACCGTGGAACGCAAAGAAGGCCAATATTGTTACTCACGTAGGAAGTGGTAGGTTGTACGACTTCTTGTGGACGGCGACAGTTTACTGCGTACCTAAAGTAAGGCGATTCAAGGTATCGTGAGGCGAAATCTTAGTGTTCCTGTCCTTGGCGTTAGGTTTGCGGACGAGAGCCTACTTTGTGCATCGTACTGTCGGTGGTTAGCAACACACGCACGAAATCATGCACGGGGCACAGCGTCGTTTGCATTGAAGAGTTGCTGGTTGCGGCTCGATGGTAAGGAGTAGCGCCGAGGCTCCTGGTTCAATGTGCAGCAATCTTCACCCGACACAACATGGCTACCTATCCGTACAATGAGGACGGGAGACCAGACGGCAAAAACCTCACTCCACATTTGCTGTAGTCGTGCTATAAGTGCCTTCAGCGGGACAGCAGGCGCAGCTTTCTCGTAGTAACCGGATCTTACAGGTTCCACACAAACCGCCGAAACAAAGAGATGCGCCAGTCGACGTCAAAGAGAGGTTGAACACGAGTACTTCGCCGGTTCAAAACTGAATAGTTTCTAAGAACGGTCAGGTCCCAGTCAGGGGAGTGGCTCGGATCTGTTATGTGAATATGCATTAGCTAATAGGTGGAGGTTGTTTTTCAGGTTCACGTACGCATATCTAAATGGTCCCGTATGTTCACATGAGCTGATCTTAGCGTTTACCATTCGTGATACCCCGCTACTGTAATCGTTGATTACTTTTAGTACCTCTTCTCTGCGCTACAGCGCCACCAGAACTGACCATTTCTCTGAACGACCGTTCCTCTGCCGAAAGCAAAGTCTTTTCAAGTCGCTATAGTGTGGCCTGCACACTGGAACTAGTATACATACTCGCATGAAGTGTACAGATTATTTCATAGAATCGTACCCACTCAAATCTTCGTACAGCTATCGAGTCGCCTTCAGTACTCGTCGGAACAGCAAACAAATCGTCGTGGTCTTTACAGCCGAATGCGATATTTTTACAGCTGACATTCTCTGCCGTACTACTGCCGTCCACGTCCGATTCTGGGCAGCCATCCGCGTTCGCGTCGTCCACTCTTTTGGACTCATCAGCTCTTGTATTATTAGCACCACTAGTAAAGGCCATCCCATCGAAAATGATGGCCAGTAGCTCTCTTCCTGTACAGAACATCCTCTTCGGCGCACTCTTCGTTTTTAGCATGAAGCACATAGGGTACTGTACCGTCATGTCATCCGTAATGTGGTCCTTGTATCCAGCCCCGGCGTCCATGAAATGCCTCTGCCCAAAAAGAATAGATGTTGGGGACACTGCGATTCTTTATATGTTGAACATTTTCGCCGCTACCACCTACTCGCTCTCCTCTCGGTACGGAAAGACGTGCGAACAGTCCTACTCTCGTAAAGGAAAGCCTACCATTCCGCTCACGAATTCAAGGAAGCCCAGCACCTCCGCCTTGAATGTGTGCCTAGGGTGATTGCGCGGCGGTTTCTGCTGGTAGTTCTTTGCGGTCAGCAAGAACCGCCCTCTGAGTGCTACGCGTGAACAGCTATCTGACCAACATCTTGCTCAGACCGATTTAGGCGGGACGCTGATCTACACAATCGTCCAGCCAGACGATACTCCGCGAAGCTCATACGCAATCACCTCTGAGCTCGTAAGCGTCGATAACCAGAATCCGTGTACTGGTGCCGAAGGCAATTTCCCACTCACGGCTGACCGCGTCGCTCTCGTCTTCAATATTGTTCACAAACCTATTTGCACTGGGCCTCATTCCGCCCCTCTCCGCGGACATTCTCCACGTTGAATGTGCTCGCATTCAGCGAACAAAGTTCTCAACATGGGGAATGTTTCTCTCCAGCATCGCGGTCAGGGTTAAAAGGCATTTACGCGGATTGCCGCCGCGTTTAGCCAAATGCTCAAGACAGGCGTGACAAAGATGCAGGAGCTAGTCACGTCGCTTCTCGAAGTAAGCCTACTTGCTTCCACAGTTCTCCCTTCCGTCTGCTAGAGTCCTCCATACGTGCGTTGAAGGCGTTTTTGTGTTGCAGATATCTCAATAAATCTCTTCACCCTTAAGCTCGCTAGAGGGCACGCAATGAGCCGTGAAGAACTGAATACAAAACACGGCTACGACTTCCTTGATTGTGATTCATAGGGGCGCTCGGCGCTGAATGAGTCCGTTGTCGGAAAGCAGCCAGCGCGCAGGGTGCGTGTCATTCTCCATTACCACCTGCTTGTTGTGGTTATTGTGATGTGCCGGGCGGACATATGCCAGCTTCTCCAAAGTTTTGGGGCTATCGTCAAACATCACGATGGGGTCGATAGTGCTGCCCGTGAGCTGATTCGGAACATTGTCGTCCAGCATCTACGTGAAAACTTCGGATTGAGTCGTGTTCTTGTTGGCCATCTTCGTCATCCGGACCTACTCGTTCTTGTGCTTCTATGCGCGATCCTCCCCGTGAGCTTTGGTTCCCCCTGCCCGGCCATCTTCCCGACCCTGATAGGCAACCGCGACTGCACAGCCTCCACTGGTCAAGACATTGGCCGTGACAGCAGTGCAGCTGCCCTCATCGTGGAAAGGCCTTTCGTAGCAGCCCGCGGTGTTCGAACCATCTGCCAAGGAAGCGCAGGATCGGATGTAGTCGCGCGTAAATTGACAGCATGCCGGGCTGAGCTCCACCTGAAAGTTTTAGCTGCTGCAGTTGTCACCCCATCGGTATCGGTGTTCTTCCTATGACGAGAAACAGAGTGGTCGGGTCCATTGTTCGCGACGCGGTCCGAGCGAATCCTCTTGCGCTCGTCAGGATATTCTCCACAGTTGTTATTAATTCCGGAACAAGTTCATCGGGTGAGGTTTGGGCCCTTCGATGGCAATCCCAAGGAGCTTAGATTGCGTTATCTCAGCCTCCGAAAACTCTTCATTACTCGGACCTGTGGTCTTGCAAAACTTATCGAACAGGTTTTGCGCAGATCGGCAAAGTGTTTATACGCACTCATCGAAAGCGTCCGAGTTGTACTTTCGAAGGCCGCTGCGGTCGTTCATGAATTGCAACGCAGAAGGCGTGACCAGATCAAGGAATCTAGGGCTCTCTCACCAGAAATTCGTGTCATCAAAGTTTAAGGTGACGAGCTTCTCTGCGGTACACCTTTCTCGGGTCGGGTCGCTCAGCAGTCTTAAAAAGCGTGCGTGTAAGGGGAAATTCCTAGCTACGCGGACGTGGCGGCGAATGCAATTCGGACCCGTCCCCTGTACCAGAATCGCCCACGCTAGTACTTTCTGGCTTCCCTCATACCTTAGACGCAGTGAGTCCGTGTTGTTCTCAGCGACGAGAGGATACAGGAAGTGGATGATGGGAATGACATCGGGACAAAAGAACTAGGTGTTGGAGACTAGGCTATTGAATGTGTATTGCTGAGACGCGTCGGACAGGACCTCGATATGCGTCGTGTCCCATCTATCCGTACAGCACAGGAGACGCACACGGAGGCACCCGCGAGTCAACTTCGTAATGTCATTGTTCTCATGTAGGCTCGGGATGCCTGGAGGTGATGAGGGCCTTGAGCTATAGCGCACAGAGCGCATTCGCGGAGCACGGCCCCGCCCTCGATTGTCTCGTCAGAGGCGCGTGGTGAGTACTAGTTGTCGCAGCGTCACACGATCACTGTAAAGACACATATGGTTACGTTCTTAGCCGCCCTCAATCGTGTTGGCCCGGAGTCCATCGGCGGTGGCATTCGTACTTTCACAAAGAACGTGCGACGGTTGTATGGTGTCTGCAGTATACACAAAGATCTCAGTGGACTCGTTGTCAGCTTTTGAGAAAGTCTGGCAGGACATGGGAATCTCCTCCACGTCCCTTCCGGTACATTCCCACCGCGTTCTTAGAAGGTAAACTTTTCCTTGTAAGCTGAGTAAAGATCCTCGCACTGCAGGTCTTACGTGTCAACCGGACCATGAGGAGGAAGTCTGATCACAGATAAGTACCCATCAGTTTCTCTTAATTTTCGAATAACTCCAAGTCCGCGTCTCGTGCTCTTTGCCGCAGACTCTATCGTCTGTGCAGAGTCAGTTCAGGCGACTGCATTCTTCTGAAGCGGCGAAGTCGACGTGTTGGCGGGGAACGAAGAACTTCATGTCAATGGCACCGTGAACTGTGTGGCCTCCGCGTGGGAGAGCTCTGTGGATGGTTCTGAACTGTTTCTGACTGTTCCCGGCAAAAGCTCGCGCTGTGAATAGGACGAGGGAATCAAGCCTAGGAAGTATGCAGATCTTGATTCCCTTAGAGATACGGAGGTGGAAGTTGTACAGCGGTTCGAAACCGAAATGGGTGTGCACGTCGAGATGGAAACTGGACGGAGGAAGGGGGCATGTTTCCAGAAAGAATGGCAGCCTCCCCGTGGAGGAGTTGGCGAGGGTTTGCTGCACTTATGCAGTGGCAGCTCGTGCCTGAGATGGCCTGCGCACCAATTCATGAGCAGCGGGGTCGGCCTCGAGGTCGGCCACTTCTCTACGAAGAAGGATAGTTGACCGCGTGGTGTGCAGCGGGAAGGAGGCGGACGAAGTGCGAAGATTTGACTGTACATTCCAACGGTGGCGGGGCTGGCTGTTTTATGTGCTCGGTCGACTGGCGATGAAGTCCTTCGTGTCAGGTACGTCGCAATTGTAGCTGGGAAGGACTGGGTGATATTTGCGGAGACGATGGTAGGCATCTGAGCACTTGAAGCCTATGAGTCCTTATTCGTATAGCGGCCGTAGCAGAAAGTGCACGGCCGAGTGCGTTGTTATGTTTTTTGTGTCTGGTGTGCCACTAGTCGAAGAAGCTGGAAGGACGTCAAAATCTCGGTTGTCTACGATTGGGAAGAGCTCGACACGAATACAGCCCACGACAGTGCGCCGGGACATTATGTAGCGCCGACGGAATGCGGCAGTGAAGTTGAGGAGAGTGACATGCACGGGATAGGCGACGAGGGCGCTGTTGTTGAGCGTAGTGACGTAATAATTGGAATAGATACATAGGTAAGCAACGAACGAGTGGGTCCCCGACTTCTCCGTGTCCCAGATGACACCCTCGAGCTCGATACCCATCCCTTTTTTCATGAGGTCTTGGCAAACTCGTCTGTGGATGTTGGTCTGCAGTGGATGCGCGAAGAGATGCGTGTCGCTCTGGGAGGGGTCAGCACAAGGGCGGAAGTAGCAAGCCTCTGTGTTAGCTTCCGCTACTTACTTTCGCAGGTTCTCGACAGGGTCCCGGAAGTAGGTGCTTCCGAAGGATGTACCGCTTTGATACAACAAACGAATTGCGGAGAAGCCCTGATGGTAAAGCTCCTTCTCGACAACAGCAAGTGTGACGGAGCAACAGTCTAGTGAGGAGCGAAGGCGGTCTCCAAAGTGGACGAGAGAGAAGTCGGGGTCCCTGAGGATAGAGGGGATCTCGCGAACCGCGCCCGGGCCGGCAGTCCTCCCCACTTCGGCAAGGGAAACGGCGATAGATTGTATGAGGAGGCCGGTCTTACTTGTGGTTGGTTCTGCATCAGGGTGGCACAGGAATGGCAGCAAGGGAAGCAGAGACGCCAGAGCCGAATCAGAAAGGGCGTTGTCATCGTAGTGGACAGAAGGTTCTGCGGTGGGTGAGCCTTGCGCGGAAGTAGGGACGAGCTCAGTCGGTAGATATGTTCGGAAGTGTCACTGTTGCTCGTGTTTGGAAAGGGGGTACGCGTCGGAAGATTAGTAGACGCAGTGCCGAATTTCGCAGCGCGTATTGAGAGCTCGCAAAGATAGCTGCCGGGAGAAGGGCTGGGCTGAGGAGCGATAGAACGGAGAGGTAGGACGTTTTCCACAGGTGGGGCTGTTTTCTTGTTTTCACTACGTACAATACGGTAGGTCTGCTCGCGAGTAGTCCCGCGTTCACGAACCCTAGTGCAGGTCTCGCAAACGCGGGAGTGGTCAAGGTGGAAGACGGGGCCTGTCCTTCGACACACACGCACGATGTTGGCTGGGCCGACAAGAGGAAATCATGCATTCGCTGACGTTTACTACAACGAGAGGTGGGAATTGAAAAGCAGTGATACTGCAATACCCCTAATTGAAAGATTTTCGAATTTTCGTACAGTCTAGGGTAGTTTCATGCATGATATTTTCAAGGCAATGCAGCAAAACCGTGGAACGCACGAACCTGGCACAGGCCATATTTAAACCGCAGCGCCACGAGGTGCCACCTCGGCAAATCTGGAAAGGTACCCTTCCGTCAACAGAAAGTACTGCCCCACGGGTTTTCCTTGTGATGCCACGGCGTGCCCGGGTAAGCAGCATGTACTCGAGATGGTATTCACACGGCCACGAAGGGTTTGACAGGGATAGAGGGCGTCGTTGAGAAGTGGCGAGATGTGCGATGCGATGCAGGGAGTGCGGGCTATTCGAGGTGGTGAGGGTGAAGGAGTGCGGGTGATGGTGGGGTACGGGATACGAACTGGAAGGGATAGTGGGTGGAGCGGCTGGCGTTGGTGAGGAGCGGCAAGACGTGTGGCATAAGGGGCGGTGCAGGGAGTGCTGATTGTTTTAGGTGAAGACGGTGACGGAGTGCGGGTGAGCGTGTGCGGGTGATAGTGTGATGTTGTGCGCAAACTGGAAGGGATGGTGGTCGTGATGGGTGGTGTCGTTGAAGAGCGGCGAGACGTATGAAGGGCAACGCGATGCGGGAAGTCCGGGCTATTAGAGGTAAACGGCGATACGTTGCTGCGAGTACGGGCTGGTAGGCGTGGCGAGGGCGACGCAATGCGGGTGGTGGTGGGGTCTGGTGTACGACCCGGCATGGGGGGCGGGCGGGACGGGTAGCTTCGTTCAAAAGTGACGAGTCGCTCGGTCCTCGAGGCAATGCGGGTAGTGCATGCTGTTCGAGATGGAGTGGGTGACGGAATTCGGATGATGGTGAGGTGTGCTATACAAACTCGAAGGGATGGCGGGCGGGATGGGAGGTGTCGTCAAAGAGTGGCGACACGAGTGATATGCGGTGCGATGCGGGGAGTACTGGCTGTTGGAGGTGAAGAGGGCGGGGGAGTAGGGATGATGATGGGGCATGGTGGTGAAAGGAGAGGCCCGTCCAGATACTGTCGAAGGTCTATTCATGTAGCAGTACGGATATGTAGTAGGACGGGATCGGACGCTCAGCTCACGCAGTGGAAGTTCAGATTAGTTTCAGTAAGTGCGCTTCGCAGCTGCATTTGACGCAGTTTGAAATGCAGCAAAACTGCATTCGAAACAACGACAAGTGCCCTTGTTGAGGAGTAAAATTAGGAATAGACTTCCACATGTCGCGGTATGACGTCAAGTATAACTGCATCGGGGACTTCCACAGCCCGTATCTCACCAGCTAGTACTGCTGCACCCGAACTTTCATCAGGTGCACGTTCGGGTCTAGTACTAATCGACCCGTACTTCCACCAGGTGGACGGCCGCGTCTAGTGTTACTAGACCCGGATGTCAACAAGGTGGACGTCCCAGTCTCGTATTAGTGGACTTGGACTTCCACCAGGTTGACGTCCGTGTCTATTGCAGTAGTCTTCGACTCGGACTTGCACCTCGTGGACTACCGGTATGAATAGACCTCGCATTGCACTTAGTGGACTCTTGCATCCCTTTCCCGAAACACAGACGTGGTCGCCGTAGAAATGAAGGCCAGTTTTGAGGCCGCGGTATCCAAGATAGAATGTGTGAAAGGGACCGGAAATTTAGACTGGACGGCTGTCACCACTACCAGTTGTAGCGATCTGCTCATATAAAGACAAACGAGAGAATAGGTGCTGTTCTTTCGGTAGATTGTTGTATGTTCATCTGCGCGTGTATTTTGACGCGCCCAACTCGCTCCTGTTCCAATTTCTGAGTCCCCCTCGGGTGTCCAAGTTCGTATCGCTCTTAACATGGCGAACCCCGCCATTGCGGCTTGTTCGGAATCATATCTTTCCGCGCGCCCTGCTATTGGTGCCCAGCTGTGCCCGTGCAATGTCGTGTAGCATTTTTCTTCCTTCTTCTGCTCAGGTACGAACTTTTATCCCTCCGTGTTTCCATTCTGTACAAAGACCTCTATACGGTCCGTGGGACAGAGATCGTCACTTATACTCCCCGGCCTCTCATTCCCGGATCTCTCTTCCTTGTTTCTCATCGTTTGCCCTCTCCTCCGAATGCCATAATTCCGAAATGCCCGTCAAACTTTCCATTCGGTCCGGCGCTAGCCGCTCGCTCAAGGAGGCAGCTGACCCGCAGACAGCGGGAGAAATATAGCCGGAACCGTAGCACGCGGCGACGGGCAAAGAGTTCTATCCTGAAGCGGGCGTACTACACTCTCAATCCGTGTCGCCACCTTGGAAGCACGAACGCCAGGGCACCTCATGCTATCGGCGCCTCTCATCCAAACATTCCCCACCACAACAGATTTTCTACGGTGAGAATGACGCTATGGACGCCACCGAGATGCAATAACGACTGCTGTCCTGGGCGTCTTCTTCGAAAACCGAGTTCAAGGGCACTGAAGTCGATGTATACGTTGGACAGGCGTTAGAACCGTAGCTTGTGCTTTGTGAAGGTGGCGATAACACCATCGGCCGACTACGCGCTACCGTGGCCAAGCGCGGCTCCAAGACTGATCTTGTGGTCAAGTTCCTGATCATACGACGCTGCAAAAATCCCGCTCTCCCGGGAATGGGTGATGAGGCCATCAACGAAATCCTGATTCTCCGCGAAGCGGTGTTGTGTGCTATGGCGGAAGGCGTTTATGGCCAGCAGTCGGTCCCGAGCCTGGAAACAGGAAATGATTCCACGGAGTCGGCTTGCAACCATCTCCATGTGCGCGTTGTCAGCCGCAAAGATAAACGAGATATGATGGGTGCGGCAATCGTGTCCAACGCGCCGAGGGACAACACTTTCACTGGTCTGATCCGCACCCGTGAGTCCTTCAACCACTACTTGATGAGTATCCTTCACATCACAGAAGCTCTTGGCATTGACGACGACACGGACCCACTGGCATCGAGTAAAATGGCAAATCCAGAAGCATTGGCAAAGGTCATTCTGCTACGAACAACGAGCCTGTCTGGAAATCATCGCTATGTAGGCTTAGCACAGATTCTCCCCTGAGATGAATGCCTCGTAAAAAGTCTGGGAAACTTTCCCCTAAGCAACTGTACATCTAGAAAGGTTCTCCCCACTCACCTTGATTACGCGCATCTTTCGTCAAAGAGCCCTCGAGTCGTAGCTCCGTTCACGACCTACGCGTCGTGGTTCATCCAGAAACGGGACCTGGGTGGAAAGATTTACCGTGAAGCTTTCTACGAATGCCAGTAAATCTTTCCCAAGTCTCCCCAAACCTACTTGATCAGTACGGCGAGGTCGAAAGCCTGAATGACGATGAATCTCTGATGAGCGAGATCATTCTGGCCACTCTTCTCCACAGTTCTGTCAAAGAGTCCGACCGGAACCAGACGCTCCGCTTCTCGAATAGAGCCCAATAGCTCCGAGACGATCACAACATTCACGACAAGGTCAGCCATACACGCTTCGCGACCAACGTACCAAAGCACTTTCATCCCTGCCCCAGAAAGGACACCTCCCGAGCTGCCGTGAGAACGCCAGCTGCTGTTCATTCTAGACGCATGTGTATCTGGAGTTTTCCCCCCTTGCGTGCGACCGCTTAGGCGTTATACATCCTCCCTAGATGGCGTTCGCATCCCCAGCTGTCACGCCGGCACTTTCCAGAAAGAGAGTGGCTGTACCATTGTCACGGCAGAATCCTTGACCTCTGGAGGTTTGACAGTCAGGGAAGTCGACCAGCGTCAAGACCGCGGCGTGGTGATGCAAATCAAAGGTCATGCAGAATGCTAGGCACAGAAAGAAACGAATGAGAGCTCTAAGAAGACATGGCATGCCGAGGCCAATACGACCCAATCTCAAGGTGTCCAGTAGATTCACAACGACGATTTCTCGAACCAGTTGGCAGTCAACAATATCGGTAGTACACCAACATTCGATGACACCCATGGAAATTGGTATATGGTGGCATATGTCAGCTTACCTAAGCGTGCAAAAGACGTATCCCGGGCGGTAAGGAACGATGACACGCACCATGCTCTCTAAATGCTTTCAATGCGTCTACGGAGCTAGTACCGAGGGCAAGAGTACACCACAATCAAGGGCGTCATATCCAGGGGTTTCCTTCAGCTTTTTATGGCTTTTCATGTGCATGTTAGCGAGGCTGACGGTAAGGATGCAGGTTGCGAGTTCTGCAAGCCCAACCACCATCAGACGCACATGCAGGGGTCCTCAACACACCGAAGGATGGCGATGAAAATGGGTATGGTAACTTGGAGAGGCGACAGGGTTATATTCACGACCTTGACTACCATTGCCTTAAGAGTCTCGGTTTTTTCAGCGCCATTCCGCGGGAAAGCTTCGGGCCTCTGCGTTTGACAGTGATGTGCAACATTTCCTGGTTGGAACGGCGGTGGTCGTTGATTGCGAGCACATTCGACCGGGAGAATATCCTAGGATAGGGGTTGAGGAAATCCTGATTAAATCCCTATATAAAGCGATCTGTAAACAGTGTCCAGTGGAGTAATATGTCACGCTACACGCAAGTACCAAGCCAAGCCTGGGTGCGCAGGACTGGCTATAGCGGCTGACAAACCTTTCGGCTCCGACAAAAGAATGTTTGCCCCGGAAAATCGGCGATTTCGGAGACCCTATAACGAAGAGAAGAACTTTCGGCTGCAATAAAAATTCAGAGTGGAGTGGTGTCATTTGTATCAATCGATAGGGGCAGCTGGTGTGAGTACCCGTGAGAAGATGGATGCGCGGAAATGAATCAGAAAAACAGCGTCCATCTGATCATGCTTCTTGGTAAGCGCAAAGCCGAGCCCCTCTGAAGAGTCAGACACAACGGATCTGAGAACCTCCTTACTTTTAGAACTCTCGATATGCACGTTTAGGACCCAACTTTTGCGCGGAATCGCGGTACCCTTGATATCTGTACCTCGTGTGAGACGTATGCAACCTGTTCTGCACGAGAAGTCTGCGCCTGCCATCCTGGGGAGGTGGGCTGTAGCACGGCGATAGTAAAGTTCGTATGAGGCGTTGGAATCTGATGACTGCTCGTCTTTCTATGCAAGGTTGGACGTACACCGCAGAAAGATTCTAACTCCATACACAACGAAGCCAACTCGACTGTAGATCTCAGCCCCAAGTTGCTGCTGGCAGCACTTCGCCGCACACGACGGCGCGTCACATGTATGAATTCGGGTGAGCAGTTTTAGTTAAAGACGGTGAAACGCACAGAGCAGGCTCTCCGTAGATGTAATGCGACGGACACAAACACTACGTTTCCAATCAGCAACACAACTAAACGTTCTATTGTAAATACAGGCAAACCTGACGCTGTTTAGCAGCAACTGTGTAGTCTGGCATATTACACGCGGTTCATAATATAGTTCCTCATTCTGTTCCAAGATGTTTACGGCAGTATTCGTGAACGCGATACATGCTTTTACACTTTGACTTCTGCAGTGTGGACTGGAAATGTTGTTGGGCAGCCCAGTGCGTGTGAGCTCTACGGAGTATGTTTGCGATGCTACTGGAGGCGCAAATGACGCATGAAGCAAGTAGTGGTTATCAGCACAGTGACGTCCGTGTGTTGACGAATGAATGCAAACGTTCACGATATGCAATACGCGCCGGAGTACTACGAGTACTAATGTTCACAATTCGTAGGTCCCAGTTTCATATTACTATGCTCAGACTTCCACCACATGGACGTCGGAGTCTAATGTTGACCCCGTCCAGTTTCTGTCAAATTGACGTCCAGGTGCAGTAAAACCAGTCTGGGATTTCCATTGGATGGACATCTCAGTTTAGTCCCACTAGACTCCGACTTACACGAAATTCTGGCCAAGTTCTCGTAATACTAGTCAGTATAGTGCTGATTGGGAAAGGCCATCTTAGTATCACTAGCCGATACATTCCCGTGTGTAGCACCTATGATGCAGTTTTGCCGGATGATGTGCAGCGGTCTGTGGAAGGCCTTCCCTAGATCTGAAGCACAGCAGTAACTCTTTTCACATTTTCGAACGCAACATTCCCGAACATTGAACCTAACAAACACACAGCGGGTACTCACTGCGTGCGGTGAGCGTCTTGTCTAGTTCTACAGCAAATCAGTACTCCAATATGCGGACTTTTTATTGCTTCTTGGACTGAACGACGCCACTACTTTGACGCCCAAACACAATCCACGGTCAGCTCATTCCTCCTGCTGAATCATCGATTCATACCGTTTACATCACGTCCCGCTCTTCTTGTCTTGCTAGTCTCCAACCACAGGACGTACCGCACCCAGCCTCCGTTCTGTTTCGCAGCACCACACCCTTCCGTCACCCCCACTCCCTCAACATGCCCACCTCCAACGGGCCACACTCTTCGCATCGCGTCGCACGCCCGATGTCCTGGTACTCGCGAACAACAAAACGCAACCCGTCCCCCCGGTGTTCGCGTTTCCATCACTACACCCCAGCATCACAGTCACTCTCTAGCCATTTCTACATCCGGCGGCCCCCACTCCTACGTATCGCACCGCCTCCCCGTACCTTTCCACTTTTCAGCCACAGCATAAACCCCGCCGAACATCCGGTTGGATCCTGTACCCGTACCTGCCTGGAGAGAATGTGTATTGTGCACCGTCTTCTCAACTGTTGTGCGATGAGATGGCTCTCCGCAGCACTATGATCTCAATAGGATCCGTAGAAGGTTTCCGCGATCCCCAATTTCGCTGCTATGCCTTGAAACTACCCAGTATCGTAACAAACTTTGAAAGCCTTCAAGGAGGAGAGTTAGAGTACAGTTTTGTTCCGATTGAAATCTCTCATTGCGGTAGGTGTGGTGAAATGCATGAATCTTTCCTGCCCATAGAGACAGTCGTTTGCGTGCATGTCCTATGACCGGACCTCCTTCCACCCGGAAAACTACGGCGTTTATGAAACCTAGACCAGCTCCTGTGCAAGCGACAGTGCTGACGACTGGGCACGTCATCTGCTCGTCAGTGAATATCTGTCGACAGCTCCGCTGGTCTAAAACATCGTAGCTCGCCATTCTCCCACCCCTCCCGCCACGCCTTCCCCGCCGGGCGGTCTTTGCCCGTACGGAATACGTGCGGAGAGTTTCAGCACTGACCAGCAGTGTCACATCCAAATACAACGATCAGCCAAGCGCCTGCCTACACCGCTACGAGCCCCGGCCAACCCGGAACATCGCCTCCAGTACAAAGACGACGTCCTTTCCGATCGCGATTTGCGGCATCTGCTTTCCGTGCTCCCGTTACCGTATCACGAGGATGCTGAGGCCACTGCAAGTCTTATAAACCTTCTCATAGAATCTGTTATCATTTCTCCCGTCAACGAGGAGAGAACTGCCGCTCAGCCCCCCAATTAATAGATGTTCCGTATCCTGAGCATTCCAAAACTCGGTTTCGCGCGCGTGAGAATTCACATTGCCTCGTAAGAAGAGCCTCGCTCTCTCAAATTTGCTGCTTTCGAGAGGCAGCTGGAGTACGACGGCTTTTGTCGGACTCTTTTGTTGGGTTATCAACCATATACCCTTCGGAACTGAGTATTTCTGGGACTCTTTCTAGATGCTGCGGAGAGAAATAAAGTGAACTAGCACAGAGTCTTGTTACTACCACCGTTGTCGTGATCGCATGCGGAGCAGTAAACATCTCTTCTCGCATTCCCTCGGCACTGCTTTGCACCCCCAACTTTGTGGGGACCTGAAAGAGGAAGTGATGGGTCCCGAACTTGATGGTATCGTCGAGAAACCCGGAACCAAACTGGTGAACAGCGCTTCCGTTGCCCAATCCGTGCATCACACTCTCATCAACGTCGCTGCCACTCTCTGCAGTCTCAGCACAGTGTCCCGACACACCGACATTGGTTATCTTCCTGTCCGCACTTACCCCGCCCTATAAGATAGAGACTCGGGGTTCAATGCCCATTCTTTGGCTACTACCGCGCCAGCGACGAATTTATCAATACCACACTACGCCCGAGAGTCTCTAAAATTGCCTCGTGAGGAGAAAGCCCTTGTAGTCTTTACACGCTCAGATGTCCCCGATCGTTCATGAAAATATCATCTGGTCCTCTCTAGTTGCTATAGCAATATTCCCGCTTAGAAGGGCGTCATCAGAACTCTTTCTTGCACAGAATGGGCCAAAGCTGTCAACGTTAGGAAGTAAGCGCAGACCTCCTCACGTTCTCTGCTTCATTCCTGCAGTGTACCAGGCATTCCATCGTTGTTCTTGGCAAAGAAGTGAGCAATCTCGATGCCAATGAGGACGCCCGTGCTTTTCCGGGGGAGCCAGCGCAAACAGCAGCTACCACCACACATTCTCGGAAAACCCTCCCCACCTCTCTTCCTTGTTCACGTTGTCAACCTTTCTGAGAACATGCCCCCTGCTTCCGTCTCATGCTCGTCTCGACATCAACCTTGTGCACGGTTTCGCAATGCTAGACAACGACCACCGACGCATCGCCGAGCTAATGGAGGACCGTATCTTCTTCAGACCTGACTACCCCGTTGTATTCAAAAGGCAGCCGTCTGTGTCCAGCAGGCGGAAGAACCTAAGAACTATCTGGACGGCTCTCGTTCGCGGAATGAACACAGTTCTGGCTGCCATCCGGAGGAATTTGTACGTTCCCAGTCTCCCCTTCAACTTCTTCGCTTTCAAGGAGAACAGTCGCCTGAACGAAGTGTACACGAATTGAAGATTCAGCGCGATGCTGGGGCTCAAACATTACATGTCTGTTGACAAGGTCTTGCTCATTATCGCAGAAAGCATAGGCAGTAGCTGTTGTGATGGTGCCTTCGTGCCCCTCACGTCGGTTAGCGCTTCATACGGAGATGTTCTAGTACATAGCTCAGGACATAAAGTAAGCAAGCCCTGGAGCATCACTGAGATTCGCTACCTGGAGGAGAGAGCCCGCAGTTTGAAAGCCCCCACGATCCACATCTCTGGTGACTACCAACCTCGGGGCCTGAAGACCATCGGATTCCAGATCATTGCGCAGCTTACAGAATACATCCAAAATTGTGAAGGCCGACGTCAACGACATTTAAATTGTGATAATCATTCTGATACCGTCTGCCAGCAAGACCGCCGCTGCTCCTTGCAGTGAGTGGAAACAGCCATGGACGAAACTGTCAGCCAAATCCAGCACCCCATGTCCCTCGCTACCCTTCGAACTCATGTCGGGACTGTCTCGTAATCGGGTACACACATCACCACGCACAGAAGTCTGCACGACGGGCGTCGAACGTTTCTTGTTACGGAAGGCCAGGGAGTCTACCTCCACAAATTCGCTCCTTTCAGAACCCTCGCCATTCCGCACTTTGGAGACCATAAAGGTTGCCTCCCCGCCGCGATGCTCGACTTGCTATACTCGGAAGCCTTCAACATCTTTATTGGCCTTCTTGCTCTACTCCGTGACCGGGACCCCATCGCGCTGATAGAGGTTGGCCGCGCTGAGTTTTTCAAGCAACTTTTGGTCATGAGATGCGGCGCTCTCCAAAATACTATTGGCACACGTGATTACGTTCTTGTTGACTTCCAGCCTTTCTGAAACGACTATAGGCCCTATCTCGATGTCATTCGCCTCGGCCTCAATGGATAAACATGCGATTCATGGCGGCATGCAAACGGCGACTTCGATGAGACAAAACGGCAGAAATTCAGTCTCGTGCTTCTCGCCGCTCACGGCGAAGAAAGCACAAGTACCATATACACGGTCCCGGTTGGCTATCTCATCCGTATACGTGACGATGAATCACTGCAATCGTTCTAGTATGCCTTTGTGGGGTATATGGATTGTTGTGGATGAAGGGACGATACTGATGACACGCTATACAACACCTGCCTCCGGACGGTGGACAGATTTGTCTGTAATGGGCACGGACAATTCCGTCCCAGTGCCGGAAATGCAGCAATGGGTCCGTCAGGCTCCTCCTTCTTCCTATTTTGCCTTTTCCGAGGCCTTTCCTATCCTCCGGACAAGCTAGATGATCCGCCCACACTTGGGCGTCCCCTCGTCCTCCTTTTATCTTCGCCGACTTTACCGCCGTGTCAGCAGACACACGTCTTACAAGGACTCTGATGCGGGGCCAGTTCTGTCAGATCCCTCCTCTGGAACGGCCACGCCATCCACTCGGCACTAGAGATACATCAAACCAAACTACAATCTGTTTACTCGCATGCTAACATTCAAATATTGTTTGCTACCCTCCCTTGTTTGTGTGCAAGCAGTTACTCGTCCTCAACTCTGACAAAAGCGCGCGAGGAGTCATTGAGGGCTGTGCCCAGAATTTGTGACGGTCTAAGCGCACCAAGCTCACGTTCATAGCGTTCCAAGCTTGGCTCTCCGCGTATGACGCGACAAGTGACGACACTGCCTAGCTAACTCGACATGTGGTCGAAAACCAAATCTCTCGTACTCCCACATACAACAGGATCTCTCTCAACACGTACACCACATTTGCCGCTAATTGACGGGCCTCTGCTATTAAACGATTGGCATTCACCTCTCCAGAAGGTTCGACGTAGTCATTCTCTGCCTCAAACAGCGCCCCCTTAGCCATGCGATGAGATGGAGGCATCCCTGCCTGAACAATCTGCTGTACAACGCTGCAAACGGTCCTGACTTTCTATTGTACCAGGCGGTAGCCTCGCGCAAAGCACCGGTTGGTATCATTTGAATCGAGCCTGGTCGAACCTATACTGAAGAGATGGACTACTTATTGCTTTCAGCTAGGTTTCCTAACGTTAATAGTCTGGGACTGCCTTTTTCAGAAAACGCTACATTTATAGCATCTCTTTCCAAGCACAAGTCTCCGGAAAAAAATCACAAAGTTCTGGAAATGATGTCGATGAGCGAAACAGACACAAGCAAAGATGCAGTCAGAACAGAATGATGGGAGGAAAGGGAGAAAAGGGTTACAACAAGGCCAAAGATGATGTGGTTTTGAGAAAGACCTTCGTTCCCAAAGACGCCTAACGTAGGTGGAAATG
This sequence comes from Endocladia muricata, assembly GCA_032356245.1. NCBI lineage: Eukaryota > Rhodophyta > Florideophyceae > Gigartinales > Endocladiaceae > Endocladia > Endocladia muricata. The sequence continues at coordinate 18,043 of JAUKWC010061384.1, read as the reverse complement.
TGAGTGTTCCTCAAATTTGTGACTCTGCAATCCTTCCGCTCAAATAAAGAAACAGACTGGGTCAAGCTGTAGTCTTGAGGATGCCTCGAACTATAAAAGTACGCAGCAAAATATTTCGCTTCAGATGAGGCGGATCTTCCACATGTGAGACTGTAAGAATAATAGGCACTGGGATCTGCGCAGTTGAGGAGGGCAGCAGATCGGAAAACATCATGCTCTGAGATCTTTGTCGCTGTCCTACCCGACCTTCAGCATACCGAAGACAGCATACAAATCTTGCTGAGCAAACATCCAGGAGTGCAAATTCCATGAAGGAACCGTACGCTGATGTCCCTTGTGGTTCAGACTCGTGCCGTCAGAAACTGTAAAAGACATGCCATTCCGAAGTGCTTCTAGCCAGTACATTACCGTCTTCATGGCCAAACCAGCCACACTGCACCGAGCACTGACCACACCCCAGATCCTCGACCTTACTAAAACTCCATCGCGAAAAGTACGAAATCTATCCCAACCGCTCTACGTTCACTGGGATTTCTCCTCCACACGCTACTTTTGTCCGAGAACATACGTTCTATCCTTCCAAATAGCGTGTGGGCTGCTGAAGTACGTTCCTCTCTTTCGTAGTGGGCCTCTGTATGTAAAAACAAAGGGTGCCCCTCTCCTGGTGCCACTCTCTGTACGCATAATTCCATACAGGGCTCTCCTTTTACTGTAGTAGCGTCCAGTTCAGTACTCCTCACGACTGGCACGACATATCGATGGAATCCGTGCGACGGGCTCCATGCTCTTTACGGAAAACTTGCCCACCCTGCATGGCTTGCTGCAGCCTGTCACGTTCGGGACTGGAGCAGAGACGATTCGGTTGGGCTGAGCAGTTTGGTGCTGGCACCAGTGCGAAATCTGCTTTTCAATAGGCCCGCCGACACACATGTATTCTGTTCCTATCTCTATCACTTGTTTGCTATTTTGGCCATGCCCAGTAGAGGCATGAAGTGTGGCCCGCTGGACACCCGCAGAAATGTTGGGAGCCACGCGTAGGTGCCCCTTCTTCTTTCTGCCTTCTTCGATTTGGGCTGGAAGTCGCATGACGTCGCAACGTGCTGCTTCAGTCTGTAAGCGCTCCTCCAGATGCTCTCGGCCAGCTTCCTGTGGCTTTTCTTTGCAGTCGCCGACCACCGGCTGAACACCAATAGTCTTCTGCTCCTACGACCGGATCCTGTTCGTGATTCTACAACAGCCTCATATGAAGCTCCTCGATTTCTTCACGCCAGATCATATCAGGGCGAGTTACAGGGGAAGTATCCAGCGTTGCCCGGGACTCCATTCCCCGGAGCAGAGAGTAAACGGATCTCACCCCCGCTGTACTAGGGGAACGCAGGTTCGCACGAGGAACGTGCCTTACTTGGCGGAGAATGGGCAACCGGACAGGCGCGGCTATCTCGGGCGTGTGCGTTCGCTCAGCTGCCACAATTCTGGGCAGGGCAATAAAGCTGGCTGCGGTCGTGCTGCGGCGGAAATAAATGGCAGAACTGGGAGCGCAGACCTGGTTTGGAGCATGGACTGGTCAACATGCCAGTATCGTAATAGAGGTGTGGGTTGCCAATCCAGTGGCACTGTCAGTCTATTCACTTTTGGGACGACACGGAGACGGCACAGGTGTGAATCGGAGCCGCCCGACTTACATCAGCATTCCGGCATGGTGGTGCTGGGTTGTGCTGCCCTGGCGGTCCGATTCAGTCACAGCTACTACCACAGCCGGGGGCACCATCTTCCTGACCCGAGTACTGTTCGGTACGCTTGAGAGATCCTCACACAGGAATGGCGTTTCTCTTTTTGCTGGCAGTCAGAGCCTTTGATGTAGCGCTACGCCACAGGCGCGACTGGATGTACCGAGACTTAGTACGAGTCAGAAGGTTGTCCTCTACGCCCCACTTTTTCTGAACCGCGCAACGCAAGTACCAGCTAGTACTGGTACCAGGGCTGTTGTGAGACACGGACACACCGGCAATGACCGTGGGCGTTTGAAATGTCATAAAAATCAAAGGATAGGCTTGCAAACAGGGCGTTAAAGGCTGACAACGTGGCAAATCGGAGCACGGGGAATGTTCACTCTCGGGGGGTGTCACTAACGACAAGGGCCGGAGTCTGCTCACTTCAAAAGACATGAGCAGATGAAAGCCGCTGTTGGGTATTGGTGTCGAGGTTTTATGTTTCCGAAGTGCTTCTACAGAAGCTTAACCGAACTCCTGCTAATATGAATATACCCCCCACCCGTCACAAATCCACTTATGGTTCTAAATTTTGGGAAGGCGGCGCAACAGGTTGTAAGCACTGTTACGCTGTCGAAACAGAACTGGGCGTGAATGCCGCGTCATCCCGATTGCTTTCCTCCCTATCGAGAATACGGAGGCAACGCAGCTGCTCTAACAATGGGATACCCCGCACCCGCCGCACCGATATGTCGATGCACTCTTCGCTGCTTTCCTTGATCCCACTTTCTCTTTCATTCCCGCATTTCTATGTAGAGTATTCTTCCTGCGTCGCTTCCGAAGCTCTCCTCCTCCCATCTTGAACCAAGCGCATTTGTGGTCTGTTTTTCTCTCTTTCATTCTTAGCACTCTATAACCATCCCGTCAAGTCAAATCCACCAGCCCAAGGCAGCGGGAGTGTGCTTACTGCGGTCAAGGGTATTTTTCCTCACCAGAGGTGAACGCCAGATCGGACTTCGCAAAGTTCCACACGCCAGCCATCCTGCACTTCGTCATCACAGCAGGTAATGAGGCTCCAACGGCTCTGGAGGATATTGTCGCGTCGTGGAGCGAGCGGCGGAAGCCTGCCAGAAACCTCCACACTGCAACCGTGACCAACGCTTCTGTTTTTCGGAAGCTGGGTACTGAGAGGAGGGAGCAAACAGAACGCACCATACTCTCCGTCGTGGTCTTGACGCGAAAAGACAGGTGGATCGGTTAGATTGTGGCCAGAGCAATGAGTAAGGAGAAATACGGGACGTGCCACATCGGTGTCACCAAGATTATCGCGCCCAAGATCGGCACGGTTCCAGGGCTACTCGTGCCGGAAACGGTCTTAGATTTTGGTATGAGGACAATGGAAGTCCCCATATTCCCTCACGTAATCAATGGCTGCCACTGGAGGCCGATCGGCAAACTTGTCTTACTTTTGAAAAAGACGATGGATAACGCCCCGCGATTGCTGTGGGGCTGCCAACCCCGGCCCGCGCTAGATACGCGGCGTTAGCCTGGGTATCGGGCTATGACGCACTAGAAAGATACGAACTTCGGTTTCGTGAACACGTCCAGCGCTTTGCGGCTGTGAAGTAACGCGTTGACAGCTTCATAACCACCGTGAGCGGTAGCACGCTGGAGGGGGATAGTTTGACTGGTCTTCGGGACGGTGCGTGCAGTGTTGCCGGATGGTATCGGCCTACAGAGAAAATGACGGCAGTTCGACGATTACGAGCCTATTTTTCGCCATGTTGTAATCCATCGCCATAAGCGAAATAATGTAAAATGTCAAGCACCGCCGCGTCTATCTATCTATAGAACTCTTCGAGTCGCATGGTCGCTGCCTCGCACGGGTCTTTGCAGACTTTAGTAGGCACACTCTGGAGGCCTTGGCCGTAGGCTTGAGGCGCTCCAGGACGATGGTGACTGTCCAGAAGATACCGGGGTGGACTGAGGACCCTCGGAAGCGGACTTGAAAGAAACAGTACGACATAATCATCGCGAGCAGGCGCAGTTGAGCACCAAGACCAAGGACGGACTCTCCACCCAGCGTCCCTGCTTCTTGTCTTTACGGCTGAAAGAGGAAATGAACAAGGATGTGCAGAGAAGCTATAAAAATAATGAGGAGGTCGAGGTATTCAGTTGAACAGAGCAAGCCAGTTACGCTTTCAAGTCCACTCCAGACTCAATCGTCCCGGAAGCAGGCGACCGCTTTCGTAACGCACCATAAACAGTTCGCCGCAATACTTCGTCGCCACGGCTGGAGGACAGGTTGAAGGATTCGCTCCCCGACGGGAATCCTTCGACTGAGCTTCTGGCGTAGCCCATAGGCATGCTCACCTGGCAGTGCGATGTTCACAACCGTGGTTTCAACGAAGTCTTCATTTTCCACGCTGTACATTCGGGTGCATGCTTGCTCGCTCGAGTTTTGCTCCTATCGACGGACCCCACATTGAATATCAGAAGCGGGAGGTGTGCGGGAAAACCTGTCTATGCTGTCTTTGACTGCAAAGACATACACGCCTTCGTCCCGACATTCGACGCACCGCTTCCCAGAATAGTTCACGGAATAATCTTCCGTGGCGGTCTGTAGTTCCATACGTGTTCCTTGCGTATGAAGCGTTACAGACTAGCGGCTCGTCAGGAGGAAGGTAACGGAGCCAGTGCGTCTCAGTGCAGGCGGGGGAGCGATCTCGTTTTTTGACGCGGAGGGCCAACAGATGCTACGTGGTCCAGCCCGAGTTGACTACACGCACAACAGAAGTATAGAATGATATGGCCACGCCTCGGACAGGCAACAAATCGGAGACATCTGGTGAAACAGTGTACCATGCGAGATGCCGTTCGCGCAGGTATGCTGCCAAAGAAACAGGTGTGTGCAGTTATCGAACGCAGCATGGACGAACTGTACATATGAAATCCCCTTGACGGAGCACACTGCGGTAGTGAGAAGAATTGACGAAGGGAACTGCCAGAAGATGCATCGACCTGAGGAGAACAGCATAAAGCACAGGAACCTGCCCGTGTCGCATTATCAGACGCCAGGAGACGTTGGGGTGGACCTGTTCAGTGGAACTTGCACGATTGCAAATAAATGCTTAGGGCTTTTGAAACACAGATGTTTCGTCGGGTGCGACAAAGACAATGACTACAACAGGGAAGCTCGACCTAGCTGGCCAATAGGTTTGCGGGAAACCATCTTGAGGGCCCTGTGAAATATTGGCGCCTGTCCAAAGTTCCGAGAGATGTCCATAGGACACTTGGCCGAGGTGAAACGGAGCCAGTGTGCGAGCGACACGAATGAACCTCACAATTCTCCGGCCAGGCATCCCCCGTACTAATGTTTTCCAAACTACACAGTCCGCTTTTCTGAAAGCTACCTCCGGGATCGAAACCTCTAGCCGCGCTATTCAGGGATGTCCGTGAATAGCTGCCTGTCGAAGTATGATAGCCTTGCGGACACACTAGACCGATTCGCACTGAGGACAGTGCAAGTGATGTCGGGCTCTCCGGTCATGCGGTCTTCGACGGTGATGTACGACGGTATGGGACTCGGGATATAGAGTTTTCGCGAGAGGGGAAACGCACATGCCCTTCAACGAGACATTGCTGCACGCCAAATCGCGTCCGCGTGTGTGGTAAATGACTAAGGTCTGTGAACGTGGGAGTTCGGTGGTAGACAAAGGACGCTTGAACTGGGTCGCCCTTTCCTGGAACGGTCGAAGAGTCCCCTGGAAGTTCGCCGCATAAGGTCTACATTGGACCGACGCTGTGTCGTGTGGTGGGGTTGTTGAACGACGCCAGATACTTCCCTTCCGATGACGACGAGAAGACCAGAGGTAGTCGTACAGCGCGACACACGACCATGGAACTCCTCGAAAATCGGGAAGGAAATGCCGAAGAGAGCTCTACTCTCAATAGAACGCGTCGCAATATCTGCAAAGCGGCAGATCGGAAAGGGCGAGGAACCGCTCACAGACTATAGAAATAACTTCAACTTATGAGTATGTGGTGGAAATTGACGAAATAGCTCGCCGTGTAGTACTATTCAACACTACGTGCGAGTACGGGAACCAGTTCCCGAGAGTATTTTTTCTCTCGGCCACTTGGGGGGAAGGACTCGGACTCAGGCCAGATATTAGTAGCCCTTCAAGGTATGCGAATATGGGGCTGGTGTATTTAAAAGAGTAGATCGATTCTGTTTATGAGATTAACTTGGAGGCATCCAACTCCTCATATGATTTCGGACGAACTGTTGGCAGCGCCTGCCATTATTACCATGCCCTCCGGCTCTGATACTAGCGTCTGTGAAATTCGCGAAACTCTGCTGCTAAAGTTCGCTCAGATTTGCGTGTTTCTTCCCCACGGGCCACTTGCCACCAGTTGTACTTCCTCCCTTCGCTCTACCTTTGGAGTTCCTGCCCCTCTCGCGCGTTGATTTTTATTTCTCCACGTTTCTAGTCTCTTCTGTTAGCGGGACATCCTCCCCTGCCTAGAGATTCTCACTCGCATTTTCCGGGTTCTGGTTTCGATATCCCTACTCCCTCATTCGCATCGTTCACCCTTTCTTACCACCGTCATACTCCCGAAACAACCGCCAAAAGTTGTATGTTAACCTCCATTTTCGACTCACTCACTTCGGGTGCCGTGTCGCAGCGGGCGTTACAGTTCGGGCCGGAAAGGAAGCCAGCGGCGTTGGGAAAGGAATTTCCGACCGAAGTGGAAGTGCACCCATCCGATTTGGAGTCGCTTCGCTTTCAGCACAGACTCCAAGAAGCCTGGAGCTAGTCGAGCTCTTCGTTCGACAGCTCTCCATCGTCGGAGACCTCCAACGGTGAGGGCTTGGATCTAGTTTTAGCGGAGATAGAACAGCGGCCGGGGTCGTGTCCGATTATCTTGGGAGCTGTCTACGAGTCCACCGAGGTCGGTGTGATTGTTGAGCAAAGTATAGAGCAACAGGATGTCGCTTCCAAAAGAAGTGATGCCACAATCGCCGGCTTCCAGGCCGACATGGTTCAGTGCAGGTACAGGTGAAGCCCTGGTGTAATATTGGGCACCATGCGACAATGCAACAATCCCTCCCTACCGCATGTTGTGGATGAGACCATCGGGATCGTGACCGTATTGTGCGAAGGCGTCAAGCATGCTTTCGGGGGTAGTCCCTGTTGACAAGAAGTTATCCTCAGCACGGAACGGGAAAATGACGGTTCGGCGTCGGCTCGCGAGCGCCCCCGTTTGCCCTTTTTCCGCAATCGAGATGGACGGGACATCTCAATTACGGACATCATGATGTATGCTTTCAATCCGAACACCTACGCCGGATTTATCCGCATAGATAGGTCCTGTCTGTAGGTCCTCGTGAGTGGCATCCACTTCATGCCGGGGCTCTGCATTAAGAATAACGCGGGCGCGCTGGTGTTGGCTTAGAAGTGAACTGCGGAACGAACGGCGAGGTCCATCCCGCTACCAGCGACGGCTCAGTCTTCCTACCGCTCGGATGTACAGTACGTCAGGTAAAGGTCGTTCTCCGCCACTCCTGCCATGTGAAAGTGCTGAAGTATTTGACTTTCGACAGGTCGACCATTAAAAAGGCCAGATTTATGCGTCTTGACGACGTAGTTCTTTGATCAAGCAGCCCTGCATTTGTAGCTCTGGATAAGAATTCCGCGATGAGGCTCATCGACAATCCGGACCATGACGGAAACTTTGCCTCTGAAGATTTCTTTGAGTGCCTGTAAATGGTTCTCCAAGCCAGGGTGTACTTGCTTGGGAACTTTGGCCAGGCTGAGGGCTTGAGTTGTGGTGCGTTTTTGGAGGCTAAGATTTCGTGATCTGAGCATCTTTCGACTGCCATCCAAGGGCCCTGTCTCACCTACCTGCGCTTTTTCTCCATGAGAGACTCCAGATATCGAGAATTTCAGGAGAGAGGCGACGAGCCCTGCCAGACATGCCTAGCGACCGAGGTATCTGCGCAGTTTTCTCCCACGCGCAGAAACCGCAGCGCCCCGGTTCGCCTGACGAACGCGTTCGCTGCCTGTTCAATATGCAGCTCTTCACAGCGTGCTCCTGGTTCTTACGTGGCTGTATCTGACGATGCGGTCGCTGCGCGGAGGGTGGCAGAAGCGCTGGTGTTCACGAAAGTGCCGTCCAGGAAAAAATTGGTTGCCCCGTTACCCGGTCAGCGCCTCGTGTCGTAGAATTTGTGCAGGCTGCGATGTCCGGCGGTGCGAACGGGGTAGTCCGACAGCCACGACAAGCGGGCTCGGAAAAGGCTAGGGTACAAAAGAGGGAAGTGGTGAAGCCTGAGACGGCGGAGATAACCCAGGAGAACACGTCGCAATGGCAAGGTGCTCCGTAGATGCTGAACGATAACATTGCCAACCGGGTACCGGTCTATAATACCAACGATACTGTGATGTTTGATCACAGCCCACATTCTTTTGATAAACTCGCATACGTCGTCCCGCCTGCCCATGCCCACGAGCCTCCTGGGGTGAAGATTGCGGACGATCCATACCCCATGCTGTTGCTGATTCGAGTCCACATGTCTGCTGAGCATCGATTGTACTTGAACATTGAGGTTAGACATAATGTAAGAATACACCCGCTTTAGCCCTTTACAGGTATATACGTTCAACTTAACCGACGTCAGAGTACAGATCTGGTTCTGGATATCCGGAAGGCCGACCAGTCTGAGACGCTCGTGTGCAGAATACTAGGAGCGCGGGACCGCGACTGTGGAAGTAATTATTGCTAAAAGCGATACAGAAAAGCTGAGCCTCAAAATCTGGGCTTCACCCACCTGGAGAACATCGCTGATTGCGGCGGCATTCCGTGTAACAGTCTCGATTCCGTGACGTTGACTCCCGGATGGATCCTCTTCCCCACTGGCAGACTTCCGTCGTTCGTTGCGAGCACTTTGAACAATGAGAGTGCCCTGGGACAAGGGCCGGTGGAGAAATTTGGGAAACCAATCATCAACGAAGGGAAAGAAGCGGACGACGCAGTAAATTGGGAGTCGGGAATCGTCATCTATGCCAGCGCACGGTGCTTCGTGATGGAACCCTTCAAACCATTGGGGGACTGAGAGTGGGATTCGCGAAGCCGAGTACGGTTGGACGCATGGGTGGGTCAGCATATGGCGTACTATCGTGTGAGGAAGATATCTCCGAAGGAGTTGTTCAAGATTGACGCTGGGGTTCGGCCTTCGCTGGCCTCGCTGTAGAGCCCACAAGAAGCACCGCACAGTGCCTCGGACAAGGCACTGCCAGCGGAGACACTGGATTTCTTTGCGATCGTGAGAGGGGCGGTCGGCTTCCCATTGTCGGTGTGTGACTACTCACACGTGTTCGTATACGGGGAAGAAAGCGACAATGTGGCAGTGGCGGTAATGCCTTGAAGAAACTCGTCGTGCTGTCAAAGTCTTTATTTGTCGCGCATGGGCATATCACGCACGACAGAGCCGGATATAAGGGACCGCATTACTAATGAGATGATGGTATGGTACCATTTACGGTTCGGGCAGAAAGCGAAGGCCGTGCCAGACAAAGCGTTCTACTCACCGATGGGTCCACCGCAGTTACCAGCCATTGAGATTACTCTAGTTGGTGGCACAAATAACAGAATAGCTCAGGACTCGGAGAGTACGGACGACGCAGGCGCGTTTAGGTTTGCAAACTTTGGCGTGGGGAGCAGAAGCGGGGCAGCCGAGGCTAGTTCTAGAAATATCGGTCGGGTCTCTCGCGACCCTCAGGATTTTTGATTGCTGTGCCAGCGTGTAGTAAACAAGATTACGTACCTACACAAAAACATCCCTGAATACGGCCCAGTACAGCAATTCTCGTCACTATTTGCGAGAGCCCGAACAAATTCTGACGAGTGCGCCGTACTATACGAGCTAGGAAGAACTTGAGCTCAGACGCGAGAATCTTTACGCGGAAGAATCCGCGAATTTGGTGTCGCTGTAGCTGCAAAAGGAAATTTCAGAAAGAAGTACTTTTTCGGATTGGTGGTGTGTGACCAAGAACAGAGGCCCAGATTCACTGAGCTCAAACTTCATGAGCAGATCGATGACGTTTGAGCGATTTGGTTCCGCACATCCATCTGCTCACTCGTGTTCACCTGAGCAGCTCCGAGCCCTAATCATTAGTACCATCCCCCCAATCCTGAAAACGATGTACTTTTGAACTCCACCATGTACAGCCTCTCTTTGACGTCGACTCTCGCTTTCATTCGCCTGTACACTTCGTCTCGTACGTCTGAGGTCTCTTCAGCGTAAGCATTTTGTGCCTGTCGTCATATGGTGTTGACTCGTCCTGAAGCAGGGCCGCAGTATAAACTCCGTGCTGTATCGCCGACTGTTCTGCGGGTATCATTGTACGGGTTTGTGTTGTTGGAGCGTCTTGAAAAGTTTACTCCAAATCGAACTCTGCCGACTGGACTGCCGGCCGTGCACTTCAGCTACAGGTGGCGAAACTGCGTCGCAAACTACGCAGTACCAGATACATAAACGCCTACCCGCCTCGTTACTCATTCACCGTACGATGCATACAAAATCCTGCACTCAATAACTGTGATGCGAAGGACAGCTGCTTACATTCATGACGCGCGGTGTAGCTAAAAGTCCTTCCCTCGTGACGGAATAAACTCACACGGTCCACCACTGGCCGTGCAGTGCGCAAGTTTTTGCGCAAACCAGAAGAAAAGTCCTCTTTTGTGCTCAGCGGTGATAGTACCACTGCCTGAGAAGTCGGCGCATAGTGTTTCAGGTTGGCTGGTGTATTAGTAAATCACGAACATCTTGGTGAGGCAGTGGAACTGAACATCACCGTGCATAACTCTCGCCTTTCCGGTCCCCCAGATGGCGCAAATAGCGCGAAGCGGTCTTACATGTAGTAGCGTTCAGTCTTTTGGGCGTTATTTAACAGTGCAGGGGGTCCAAGGTAAGTATATCGGGGTGAGGCAGTTTATTGGCCATCATGCGTCCCAGAGATATGCTAGGCGAGAGGTCGAACTGTAGTGTACTGCACAATTCGTAGTATGACATGGAACTTTTTCCTAGATCATACTACTAAAGGGACTAAGAGACGCTCCCTTGAACTGAGTGCGGCGGTTCAAAACAATTTCGTTTGCAAAGCTGGCGTCCATATGAAAAGCCAACGTCGTGCGAAGACTGCACGTTTTGGAATGCGACGGAAGTTAGCAATCCGGAGGCTTGCAAAACTTTCACTACTTGTGGAACATCTACCGGGCTGCTGCAGTTGGTGGACATCTGCATCCATCCGTGGAAACACAGAATGATGAACACGCGGGCCGAAGACAGCCAAGAGAATGGAACGTCCGATATAAGCCCATCCGCGTGAAACGGGCCAAGAACCATCGTTCACCATTCCGGTACTCAATGGAAGATGGGAACCTATTGTGTATTGCCCAATTCGTAGTGCAAGCTGGGGGCTTTACTACAATATTGCCTGAGATGTATGAACTCGGACGATCATTGGACTTTGTGGTCAGTAAAATGTCATATCTGCTAAGTCGTCAGCAGAAGACTCTACAGCCGCGAGGTACCGACGGCGCCAATGAGACGAATGGTAGGATCTGGCCATCCCGTCGTCATCTATAACCATGCACTGGATTTTTACGCTCTGTCCGCGCCCGAGTTCGCAGCTGCCCAGCAAACACGAAACAATTTCGCCTAATTTCGCCTTCTCCGCAGCGAAGACGAATTTTTTCCCGCGACGCGAGAGGAACAGAGTTACCACCTTGAAGAACGGGATGACCCCAAAGATGCAGCAATGGGCGACAGAAAGTATTCCGTCCCTAACTACTTTCCAAGCATCACTGTCCCTACACCGTACAAACCGGTGCCCAACAATGAGTGACAGCTTGTGGTTCCTCTCTCTCAGACCCGCGTCCCCAGTCTCTCCCAGTTTCTTGTCTTCTTGCGACGGCGACAGGACCTCTGTCGCCGCGCGCGCCACTTCAATGATCTGCCCGGTGCTCAGCTCGTCAGGGACGAGGTCGCTGCTCTCCCTAAAAGTAGTGCAATTTCTTCCAGCGCTCTGTTGCACCCTCTTCACTGAGGCTCTTTTCTGGATCGCCCTTCAAGCCGCGTCATTTTCTGTGATGAAGACGTACAGGACGATCATCATGTGCAACCTACCGAGATCAAACTTCGCGATCACATCCGTTGAAGAGAGACCGTGAATCAAGGCATGGACTCACGTGCCAGTTGTCCCGTGTCGGCTGAGTTCAGTCGTCTGCATGGTTGCAGTACGGTAAAAAATGAAGAAGCGAAAAAAGGCTATAATTGTTGCACACGCAAGGAGACAAGAGCTGAGTATCTCAAGAAAAGACGACGAAACCACAGGGATGGAAGCACAGGAAAGAAAGAGGAGGACGGAGCAAGTAAAGCAGGGAAAACCTCATTGATGTATCGATATCGCGAGGGGTCGAGGTCTTCTGTGATGGAAACAACTGCGGCGTTTGCAACCCGGACGAAGAAGACAGCGTGCCAGATCACGATATGGGGCCAAGCGGTCGGGTTTTTTTCTGTGCAAGGGTAGTAGGAAAATATTGGGCCTCTTTCACAAAGCCGGAAAAGTACTTGTATTCTGTAAGCCCGCGGGGGAGGGGCAGGGGTAGTTACTAGTTGTTATAGATAGGATCCGATTACAAGGGAACACATGGGCAGACGCATATGCCTACCGGACCCAAAAACTAATGTTCATCAGCTCATCTTTTATCACCCGAGCATGTCCAGATCTACGCCAGTTGTGCCGCCATCAAACTCTAAAATTTTCGTACTTTCCGAATTGCCCAATCGTTACCCCTCAGCCCCTGCTTTCAGTTTTTTCATGGACGCCTATGATATTTCAAACGTCCACATTCATCTTTATCGTCCTCGTGACTTTAGAATGTCTCACGAGCAGCGCCTGGTCGGGCTTACAATGCGCAGTTCACAGAATCTGCCACGTAGTTTTCCAACTTGCATTCCTCACAACCGCTGAATTTCTCTTCTCCTGCATATAGAGGAGCGCTACGTCTATGGATCACCCAGCCATACGGTAGGAAGGGAAGGTCTAGTCCATGGATCCCGCAAGCCACCTGCGAGCAACGATACGAGGGCGGGATTGCCCCGCAAGCCGCTTTCACGGTGACTGCAGCAAACCATCATGCTAGTGATCCCCGGCGGCACCCGTTAGGCACATAGAGGCGGATCGTGGAGGCCTCGACAGCGCTGACACCGTCTTGGCGTGGTCTCGAAGATGACCGTGGCAACAAGTCCACAGTTCTGCTAACCTGCGATGCTGCAGCACTACTGGCAGTTCCGCCAGCGCGCCCTGCCTACCACATGTCTGATCGTTCTTCTTTAATCGCTTTTGACAGTACATCAAGCAAAGGTAATTATGGTCCTGTTCTAAGTTTTGTACTCACACCAGATCCATACGCCCGGAGCTGCCGTCCCTGCGCGGGCATCCATTCGCCACGAATCAGGTCGGATTCTATGTCAGAACGCAAGTCATCACGGTGCGTCGTAGTTGAGATCTTTCTACTGTGCGCCTCAGGTCAGGCCGTCCAGAACAATGGGAAGAATGTCGCTGTAGCTCGTACGCGATGTATGTCACGTGAACGGATTGAAGAGCTTCACATGATGCTTGCCCTCCAGATGGACAATGCCATTGTATACGAGCAAAAGACAGCTGCTCTGACGATTAGGTTCAGTTACTTCGAATGGATGGTCGGGAGGGCTGTCACAAACCTCTCCACGTGGAGGTGGCGAATACGGCAACACTTTCTGATTTCATGTAGCTACTAGCCAATATGAACGACGTCAAGCATGACAGAGAGATCCTCCACGTGGGCCGCGGGGTTTGTTGAGGCGCCCGGCAGGTCACACCCCACGCCGCAACCGGTCATGATCCGAAACGCGAGCGTACGACGCAAGTCGGGTCAAAGTACATTGGTGTTGCTAAGACTATTGAGGTGCAGATTCTGCGATGGTACCACCGAGAATTCACTGCACTTGACCATAAAGGTTCCTTTGCATTGTGACGCTAAGCGGATCGAAGTAAGCGAAAAGTAGCTGGGGTTTTTACGCTGACAGCCTCGACAGTGTCGTACCGAATGGCTTAGCATATCTCGCCGATCACAAGGAGTATCATATGCGTCCGGAATACGATACGGGGACAGGTCAGGGCAGAATAGGGAGTGCAGAGCGTGGAACCGGAAACTACTTCTCCTTATCTTTGGACGCAGAGTCCCGCCGCGAGTATGATGGGGCTGGTCCCGCATTGTACGCTCTGTCTACAAAGATAAATCCAACCGTTCCTGTTGAGCTGAGAATATGGAGAGTGACCGGTAGGGACAAGTTTTTTGAGTGCATTGGGTGTTTTCTCCTGATGTTGTCGAGAACCATATTTTCAACGGACTGCGATAAAGAGGACGGCTCTTTATACGCAGTTCAAACATAGATGGGGCTAGTGGGATCAGAGTCGGAAAGCCAGACCCGGCCCTTCTCGTTGTCACAACTCAGCGACGCCCAGAACCTCGCCGACGGCCATTACTCTGCGCCTAGTGAGATGTGTGGTGGCAACGAGCATCATTTACTTTCCAAAACCTCTTTGGGAATGCCTCTCCGAAGCGGCTTTCGGGGATATTGCACAGGATTACACGAATCCTCCGAATGCTGCTCTCCATAAAGCTTGCACGAAGGAAAGCCTGCCAGAAAACTGTGATTTCCTGTCCGCAGCAAGCTCACGGTCGTGGGGGTCGGTACCAGCGCACTTTTAGGCTGATATTTTCGGAAAACGAATCTTTCCTTAAACGCATACATACCCGCTACCGCTCGCAGCTTTTGACGGCACATTACTCTGCACGACACTTTTCCTTATCCTTCTTCTGTCCATGGGCCCTTCTCAGAGACAATGATTTAGAGGATAGAGCGTTTGGGTAAGGAGGATGGGCAGAGTTTCGTGGCACGCGCTATCGAGTATTATGAAACGTGACGAACACGGTTTCACAGAGCAAGTTCTCGGTCGCAAAAGAAAACAAGCAACTTCCGGACCACAACTTGCGTGCAATCGGCAGTACTGTCAATTATTATGTTGCACGCGTACAATCAAACGAGAGGCCACGTGAACGTGAACTTTGCAGTGTCACGTGTGGTCTGTTGCAGACTTCGAACGCTCCTCTGGACCACCCAAAGCTGGCTTTCATCACAGCTGAGCAGAGGGAACTGTCTACACACGGCAGAGAGGACGGGTACCGTACCGTATTTGTATATTGGTGCATCAATGCATGGGTTTTAGTCCCGTTTTCTTGTATTCTCATGGGGAGATGATGACGTGTACGTAGGAAGAAGAGGATAGTTTATTGAATCTTCCTCCTGGATTCGGGATTTCCTAGAATTGGTTTGTTTCGAAGCGGTGGGAGCGGCCGTGGAGCTTAGGGAGTAAAAGGGTAGATGCGGAAGCTTAACGGCACAACCTAAGCTGTCCGAATGATAGCCAAGGCTTTGCATATGCCGAAGCAGGGAAAAGCAAACGCTGGGCGCCCTCTTCACTGCACCTGCGCAGTTGAGACGAGACGATTCGCGTGAGCCACGTTCAAATCCGTAGAGCGGCCCATACAGATGCACTCCAGGTTCCCATCAACGGCGTCAACTTCTGGAATTTATTTCATGTACCGAACGGATGTATAACGGGAATGGTGTAGAGAAGCACGGTCATGCTTACGCAAGCGAAAAAATACGCGCTCTCGACACAGGCTCTGTGTGTTCTGCGCTGTCAACGTTCAGGGGCACGAAGCTGAATTGCTGCTTACACGTTTCTCTGGGTCGCAACACTCTTTGCTGCCCCAACGCTCCTCAGATCACTGTCTACGTGTAATTATCAGAGCGTCCGGGAACTGAGCGTAAGCCCATAAAAGAGCCACGGATTCTGGCGCCTCTTAGCACTGGTGTGTGGTTCCTGGGACAATGAAAGCGACTTCGTCAACGGAGTTGCAGTGCCTGGCTTAAAGAATGCTGGGCAATCCTTCACTTCTGTAGAATTAGGTCAGGCGAGTGCCTTTTCCGGACCAGGAGAGGTCGACCTCTACGCAGGGAACGTAGAAGGACGTCTGAAGGGCAGCTGGAGCTATATGGACCCTGCACAGTAGAGCAGAACCGATGGTTCTGAACTACTTCCAACTCGTGTCGGCAGATCCTGCCAAGTGAAAAGGACAGGGGAGTAGAGCCTAAGGAGCGCGCAACGTTTTGGTTAACTAATAGATGCGGACGTGGAAGTTAGGCGCCGGTTCGAAACAGAGAACAGGACGCATTGCAAGGCGAGAACTAGATGGAAGCAAGCAACACATTTCAAGAAAGAATGACAGCCTGCACAGGAACGAGATGTCGGGGGTCAATTACACCTACGGGCTCGCAGTTCGTGCCAGAGTCGGCATGCACGCCAATGCACGAGAAGCGTCATCGGTCTTGAGCACGGCCGTAGTCCTGCAAAAGTGCACGGTATGCTGGGTGGGGCATCGATAGGATGACACGTGAGAGGTGAAGCGACATGAGGGTACCTCGCGACGGGGCCAAAGTAGGCCAGTTCTTCTGCCCCAGCGAAGACCGATAATATCTTCAGGCTTTGGCATATGGCAACAGTCGCGGGTGAGACCTCGGCGATGTTTTTGGAGGCGATAAGAGTCACGTGAGATTATTAACCCTACGATGCATTTTTCAAAGAGCGGCGAAAGCAACAGATACAAAGCGGAGTGAATCGAGAAGATTTTGGTCTATGATGCCGGAGTAATCGAATAAACGATAATGACATCAAACTCTGTACCTTCCCCACTGTCAAAGAGGTATGCATACGGGAAGCCAACAACGCTGTTTCTGGACATTATGTGTCGTCGGCAGAGAGTGGCAGTGACATGGAGACGAGGATGATGCGTCTGTGTTTCCCGACATGGATGCGGACGTCCACCGGGTGCAGGAACGTAGTACACCACTCAGCCGTACTGCACACTTTGGAACGCCACAGAATGCCGCCTTCAGTGGCACTCCAAAACGTGGAGTCTGTTTACTACGGAGGTTTTTCGCGAGGGGGCCAACTTCCAAAAAAAAAATGCGGCGTCCTGAGAACGACCGCGTCCACCACCCGCAGTTCAAGTCCTAGTAGAACATCCAGCTCGTATTACGAGTCGCTGAGTACACTGTAGTTCTGCATTCCACCTTACGTAACTCCATGTCATATGATGACCTATAGCCTGCCTCACGTGGATAAGCTTATCGTGGACCCTGCATACTCGTAACCGACTTCCACCACATGTCGCGGCACTGCACTGAAGGCCGCTAAGCGCAACATGCGCCATCTGCGGCTCCAGGAAACTGAGCACTATGCTCGGTGACGCTCGGTTGCACTAGCTCACTTACAATCTTGCCGACGTTAAGTAGCAAACCATGGTCTGTGGAACTCTGCGCTGATTTGTCGGACAGTGTCGTAAACATAGTGAAAGGCAAAGAACAACTAACCTGTCATCTGCCTAGTTAGTGCCAGATCGCATGAGTGCAGCCGGACGGCGTCATTCTAGGGCGTGCCGAACATAAGACGTTTACCGGTATCGCCGGGCTCAAACGTAGTGGCTCCGTCCTTCGCATTGCGTTCATGTAGTAGAGCCTGCTATGTGCATCACCCGGCACTGGTTAAGAACGCGCGCACGATTTCATTCATCTGTCCCCGCGTGTTTTGCGCCGAAGCGTTGCCAATTACAGCGCAGATCTGCGGCCTACAGTCGAGTCGGCATCCTTCCGTACGAAACAACTTTCTTCCTACTCTATATGGGCACCTACCTTTCGACCAACGTGAGGAATACAGGCGCCAACACTTCACTCCACCCTTGCCGTAGCCGTGCTACAGTTGGCCCGTGTAGAACGAAAGGCACACATTTCTTGTTCTGAACAGGACTTACACATACCACACGAAGCGTAGAAACAAACTGAACCTCGAATCGTCATCAGAGAGATGTTGTAAACGTGTATCTCTTGGCGTTGAAAAGTATGTAGTTTCTAAGATTGGTGGAGTGTCACTAGTGACAGGGGTTGCCATCTGCACACGCGAAATACATGGGCAGATCGATGGTGTTCTTCAGATTAAATTTCGCACATCCATCTGTGCATTTGTTTTCACATGTGTAGATCTCGACCCCCGTCACTAGTGAAACCCTCCTAGTCTAAAATTTCACTAGTTCTCAAATCCCTTCGTTGTGGTATAGCGGCCCTGAACTCGCCCTCTATACTCGGCGACCATTCTTGC
>JAUKWC010061273.1:0-37463 GCA_032356245.1 Endocladia muricata | reverse complement strand
ACTTCCGCTGTTCTTTATATCTACTTGAAGGTCTTTGAGTTCTTTATTCTGGCAGAGTGAGCTGTAGAAAAACTCAGCGAACTTTTTGCGCTGTCAGAGTTTTAGTGCAACGGAGTAGGCTACCCTTTGTTTTGATACCATAGAAGGGGGTGAGATAAATTACACGTACATCAACTAGCATATTCACCATACGTACTATATATTTTACATACTTTTTCGGTGGTCAGTTGCCAGAGTTGACCTCATATGAGGCAAAACTCAATGTCCAATAGACACTAGTCAAGACACGATCTAGGTACCTGCTTCAAGTCAGGTAGGTGCTCTGGTGAGCAGTCACTAGGTACTGTAACAACAAGGTTGTCGAAACTGTTGTGTACAGTTGTCTCAGGACGATGGTTCTACAGCCCTGATCGAAGATGTATCCATCGAAATGTAAGTATTTGACCACTTTATTTACGTTGTTGAATGACTGATTACATTTTACGATCCCTACGTAGCATTGAGTTTTAAAAACAGTGAGCCTTCGCGAACCACTTTTTAGACATAACCTGGTTTGTCTTTGCAATTATCATGCCGGTATTATTCCAGAGCTCAACATTTTCGTACCAGACTAGTGACTTCTGTACAACTGTCCTCATGTTAGGTTGATTTTCCACAATCGTGGGAGAACTTTCGGTTAACATTTAATTGCAAGTTATGATTATCTTAGTTTGGACTGAAGGATCTGTCCAATTGCGACTAGATAGAAGCAGATCG
The DNA here is from genome assembly GCA_032356245.1 of Endocladia muricata. NCBI lineage: Eukaryota > Rhodophyta > Florideophyceae > Gigartinales > Endocladiaceae > Endocladia > Endocladia muricata. The sequence continues at coordinate 36,707 of JAUKWC010061273.1, read as the reverse complement.
TTAGTCACATTGCTTTGCGCGTAGAAATACCCTGACCACTCTATGTCCTTCCGAAAGTGCTCTAATCTATACATCCACTCAGAGAAGGCCAAGTGCGCATAATTGTGTCACAATTCTGGGGCAGATACATCTAAAATGGAAGATTGGCGTAGTTAAGACAGAATGACCAGCCCAACTGAGACTGTGGATGTGTGAGAGATATGTTGATGTCATCTGTTGAAAATGACTAATGGCAAGGAAAAGGTCACTTGTCCGGTACAGAATGGAACGTATGTCTATCGTACGTACGATGTGCGGGCAGCAGGGGGCTGAAACATCCACTATCGTCGTAGAAAGTATGGGTATTCAAAACACATACCGCGGTTTTTGTAGATTGAAGGAAGTAGCTGGGTTCTAACGAGTCAGTACTACAGTAGCTACCACGAAGTGAAACTGCATATGTGAGGCCATCTGGAAATGTATTTGGAAAGAGCCTGAACCAAAGGTGCGAAAGTACTTGGGGTGGGAGCTACCTCAGAAGGAGAGGTGGGGAAAAAGGAAGCTGTTGTGTTTAAGACTCTCCTGACAAAGGAGGAACCAAAACACAAAGCATGTGAACGTACGGGCCTATCTTGATCTCATACAGTATGCTGTGGGATCAAACCTATTGTTTCACAACTGGCTGCCGAGCCTCGCAGTAGGCACGTGTACAGTATATCCTTTTGTATGACATCGTGTTCAGTTGAAGGACTCTCCTGTGAGGTGTGAAAAGAACCAATCATAACATTTCCGAGAACATTTTCAAAATGCCATTCAAATGTCCAGCCAGACAAATTCGACGTCCTGCTAAACTCGATTATTTGTCGAGAGTGTCTCTGCACGGCAAATGATCTTTCTACTTTCACGTCACGGTCAGCGGGGCGCTTAAAAGTAAGTTTACCTGTTTGTCCCGAGTGTCGAATAACTCTCATATCAGCAAAATCCTCCATCACAATATCATAACCACTGAATACGAAGGACTCCGAAAGGGCTGCACGAGGAAGGGAGGTGTAGAATCGGTGTGTTGTCGTGTGTGACCCCAGTGCTATTCGACATGCTTTCAGTCGTTTGACTATCTGGTGTCTCTTTCTGGTACTGGGCCGGGCTCGCAAGTGCTCGAGTCGTCTATATAAACCCAGGTGGCCTCGAACTACCAAACCAAAATCTGCTCAGAAAGTCAAACCTTCCTCTTCATTCTCATCTTGACATCAGTATTCACTGTTCTTCCGACTTTCTTACTACCAACATGATGTTCCGTGCTTTTGCCGTAGTCCTCTTCGCCACTGCTCTCCATGCTGCTGTCGTAGTTCCGTCGAACAGCGCCGAGAAGGTTTCCGTCAGCCTTCGCCAGGCAGGTGGCAATGGTGGCAACGGTGGCGATGGGGGCGATGGGGTGTTTGGACGTGGTGGACCGGGAGGGAATGGAGGGAATGGAGGGAATGGAAGTCGTCGCGCAAATGGCGGCAACGGTGGTAATGCCGGCGACGGTGGCAATGGCATCTTTGGCCGCGGTGGATTCGGTGGAGACGGGGGAAATGGTGGGAATGCTGGACGGAGAGGTGCCGGTGGTCGTGGGGGCGATGGAGGCGGAGCGGGCGATGGAATCTTCGGTCGTGGTGGTAATGGTGGATTCGGAGGGGATGGCGGCAATGGTGGAAGGCGTCGTTCGGCTCCTGGCGGGAGGGGTGGACGTGGGGGTAGGGGTGGGGACGGTGTCTTCGGGCGAGGAGAGTTCGGAGGTGACGGCGGTCGCGGTGGAAATGGCGGCAACTAATGTGGGATAGAGAATTTTGGTTGTTACTTAGATTCGATTTTCCTATTGCGAAAGATATGTGTGATTTGCAGCCATAGTATGATCTCAATGTAAACGTTGCTTGTTACCTCATTTGAAGTATATCTGTTAATGAGTGGTCGGTGCATGACTTTGCATTGATAAGCACTATCTTTGATTCTGCTGGACGACAGGTAAAACGTGTGAAAATTTGATCTTGAAAATTGCATCTTCAATCTCTCGTCGATATCATCGAAGTCGGAAAGTACGTACACCCCTTTCTGGACTTGGGTAAAGGGGGGTAAATATTTGCGGGATTGTTGATTTTGGCAATTTGTCAGTGGCGTGCAGTGGTTCGAAGTTGGCTGACGGTCCAAAACCGACAGTAAAGCATGGGGTTCGGTTGTTGCAGGTGGCCGTATTAATTCGTTGTCATCTCGAATCGATCTGTGCCCCCGTTTTTGTGCTTCCCATCAGGTTTCGTTCAAAACCATAGGTGAGGGAATGGGAAGGTACTATCGCGCCAGAATATTTGCAACCTGTCGCAAGAACACTAGTGTCTATTGGACATTGGGTTTTGCCTCATATGAGGTGAACTCTGGCCTCATGTGAGGCCAACTGACCACCGAAGAAGTGTGTAAAATATGTAACACGTGTAGTGAATATGCTAGTTGTTGTACATGTAAATTATCTCACCCCCTTCTATGATATCAAAACAAAGGGTAGCCTACTCCGATGCACTAAAACTCTGACTACGCAAAAAGTTCGCTGAGTTCTTCTACAGCCCATTCTGCCAGAACAGAGAACTCAAAGCACTTCAAGTGGATACAATGTATAAAGAACAGCGGAAGTGGACGTCGCCTTGATACTTTAATATCTCCGCGACATTTGGTCTCATATGAGGCAATTTGACCTCATATGAGGCCAACTTTCGAGTCGAAATATAAATTCATTAGGATTTTTTTTTAACTTCATCTTTTTGCCCAAGCGACGCCCCGTAGTGTTGATAGTTCGGACAGGCTAGAGCTGTCCAACTTCACCAACAGCAGGAGCGAGAATTCCACCGAATATCCCCAAGAGTCCTCAATTTTCAAAAACCATGTCTTCCACTTCCGACCCCCGTCGCATCGTTGGATCGCGAGTTCATACTCGCGCTCGACTTGAAACATCCGACTACAACTGTCGGCGGATACATGGTGCCAACTGGAAGGCCAAGAAAGTCTCCGGAACCGTCAGAGATGTCAAGAAGTCGACGGTCAACGGCAGAAGCGTCACTGATGTGAATATCAGCCAGGAGCTTGCCGGTGGTACCAAATTGATGTTACTGCGTCTGACAAACATCGAAGCAGGAGAGAGCCTGGAAAATGACGCTGAAAAAAGAATCCCAGTTGTTCCTCAAACCTCCGAGCAATTGGGAAAGTAGTCAGGCAGTTCCAAATCGGGTGCTGCCATCGACCTGATCACACCCATGGATGGAGAAAGCTACGATATCACAAGGAGCAGAATCCGAGATGTATCTAGCCCAGTTGTTGAGGTCAGTGGTACAGTGTGGACTCATGGCTAAGTCACACTGGAAGTGAATGGCTTTATTTGCACAAAGCCTTGAAAGGTCATTGGCCCAATAGACGAGATTGTATCTGAGGGCTTCTACCGTGCATCATTGGTACAATTCGACTACTTCACGTCGATTTCCACGCAGCGTCGTCTGAATTGCATGGTTCTGTGGATGAACAGGGATCCGGGAAGCAAGCATTTCGAGACGACTAGCAAGGGTGAAATTGTATGCTTTTCCGGGGGTTTGGTCCTGATGACAAGATGCCAGTTCAGCAATCGTCGCACATTGTGGAGCAGCATTACAAGCAGAAAGCACTTTCCGTCTGTAAGTTTCGGAGACATAATGCCTTGTAACCGTTTCGAGCAGCTCCGCGCCTGCATTGCATTTACTGGAGCTCGAAGCAGCTCTGAGGTTATGGATCCGAGACGGAACCTGGCCAAAGGTTTCGTTAATGCATTTAATGATCATTAGGTCAGTAAAGTTAAGCCGTCTCACTGCATATGCGTCGATGAGAGTATATCAAGGTGGTACGGTCTAGGGGGGAGCTGGATTTCTATTGGCATTCCACATTATGTGTCAGTCGATCGCAAGCCGAGAAGTGGGTGTGATATTAAGTCAGCTTTTTGCGGTGTCAGTGGCATCATGATTCGTCTCGAGCTGACATTGTCAGCAGATGACAATGTGCACCAACAGTACGGGGGCAGCTATAAACATGGAACCTCCGTACTTCTGAGACTAGATGAATCATGGTTTCATACAGACAGAATCATCTGTGCTGACTCGTACTTCCCGTCGATTTTGACAGCTAAAATGTTTCTGGACAATGGCCCGAAGGTTACCGGTGTTGTAAAGACCGCCAGAAAAGGGTACCCTGTTGACTACCTCTCCTGACTGAAAATAGCTGACAAGGGTTCCCATGTCACTGCGGTTACTAGTAAGCCCGAACTAATGGCTGTCATGTGGGTTGAATAGGATATACGCTATATCATCAGCTCTACTGGGACAAACTCGGCTGCCGACAACATATACCGAGATGTGGAGGTCTCGTGACGGAAACGCTCACCTGGAAAGCATTGAGATTGCCATTCCGAAAGTATGTGATAATTAATAAAGAACATGCTCTCATGTCGAAAGGCACGATCGCTGTCGTCAGAATGACCTTGGGCTGGAAAACAAATTCGATGTTAAAGATTTGGCGATGAGAGCCAAGACCACTCTACTGACTATCTACATTACTGGCTCATGGAGGCTGTACTCAGGATTCCGAAAGAGTACAATGTTGACTCCGATCGATTTCAACTCCCAGTTAGCGAATGGACTAGTTTATAGTGGTGTGGAAGGAGCTTTGCAGGCTCATAGGAGGTCTGCAGCTGAAACCCCGCATGACAACATGGACTTTGATAGTGAGTTTGGGGTCCCTCTATCCCCCACGAAGCGCAGACTCCTGTTGTCTGACGGAACGTCATCAGATGCGGCCTACCAATCTCACTGTTCTTTCTGTAAGAACACGAAGATATCTAAGTTTATATGTACAGATTGTTTTCAATGTATTCGCCGCGAAGTTTATATCCGTCATCCTGAACCTGGCAGGGATTGATTTAAGCAGCATGTCCAGGAGGCCCATGGCTTCGAAGATGAAAGAGACGAGGAGTAGTTTTAGAAACTTGCCGGTAATTTGGGAAGCAAGGTCTGAATGCAATATTGGTGAGCTACTCTGGTTGACATCGTAGTTGTTACTTCTAAATGCCTACCAAACTTAAAACAGATTCTATAGCCCCGAATACTTCTATCGGCGTCACAAGACTTGGTCGATTCCGTTGCATCGCTACGGAATGTCCCTTTAAAAGATGTCACCGTATACTGTCTTCTGTTCAAGTGGGGTCTTTTAAAGAATCCTGAAACACGACTACTTCGGAACATGCAGAATCCTCAGAGAGGATTTTGAAGCGCAAAGCCGCTCAGCGAGAATCGATCTCGCCGATAGATGTCCCCCCAGCAGCTCGAGACCACTCGACTAACTCGTCGCAGTTACAAATTGTAATAGAATCTCTTTTACTTGAACGTGAAAGGGGCACGATGTGGGTGGTGGAGGTTCTACACCATTAAAATATCATAAGACAATCGAAGGTTCAATGTATTTGTTACAGTCATGAATTTGACCTCGTTTGAGGCCAGAGTTGACCTTACATGAGGCAGAACTGACTGTCCAATAGACAGTAGAAGGTGACCCCAGCTTGTATTAGGCAGTGCACTGTTATCTTAAACGAGGGCAACTGACATATCAGAAACTTGACAATTTTAATAATGCGTCTGAGGAATGTATTATTTGTTGTATGTGTAATTTATCCAAGCCCTTTCTACACTATGTTACCGAAATGAAAGGTTGCAACTTCAATTGCACTCAAACAATGGAAATCACGACCATTCAACGAGTTATTTTACAGCTCGGCTCTGCCCGAATAGAATACTCAAGGAGCATTAAGTATATACGAGAAACACGAAAAGAGGCCGCCTTCTTGACCACTTTATGTTTACGCGAAATTTGCCGTGATATGAAGCCAAACATGCAGAAAATCTAGTGTCTCTTAGAGACCGGGCTTTACATGGGACCAAATTGCCCCATATGAAGCCTGCTTTCATGTCATAGTATTGAAATAATACGAATGTTTTATAAACTGTTTTGTCCCCAGCAACGCCCCGTACTGTTGAGAGCTCGGCTAGAGCTACACCACTTCCGCGACAGCTGAAGCGAAAGTTTCCTCGATCATCCTGAAGAGTTCACACTATTCAAGAACCATGACTCCCAATTCCAACCTTGGTTGCATTGTTTGATCGCGAGTTCATACTCGCACTCACCCTACAGCCGCCGATTCCAGGTGTCAGTGGATGTGCAGTGCCAGATAGAACGTCAGAAAAATGTCTAGAACCTGCAGAGATAATAATAAGCCCAGGATTAGCGAAGGAGATGCCACTAGTGTTCGTATCAGCTGGGAACAAGCCGGTGGTGCCAAGGTCGTGTCACAGTGGTTGATGAATATATAAAGAGAGAGAGAGGCCAGAATACGCTGTTGAACGTCGGATCCCAGTTGCCCTTTAAATCCATAATCACTTGGAATCTCAGTCAGGCAGTTGTAAATTAGATTATGACGTCGCCCTCATGGCACCTGTCGATGCAGAAAGTGGCGATGCCGAAACGAACAAGAAGCAAGATGCATCTGATACAGTAGCAGGTGTCAATCGTACAGCATGGACTCGTATCCTGGTCACAGCGGAAGTCAATGGCTTCATTTGTACAATGCCTTGAGACATTACTGATCCTATCGATGAGATCATATATGAGAGCTCTTACCGTATATCACTGCTTTGAACTAATCACTTCATATGGATGTCACTACCGCGATATCTGAGCAGCATAATTATGTGAAATAACTGAAAACTGAATAAGGAGTATGTTGGGACAACAATCGAACGTAAATTTTGACATTTTCAAAACGGACTGGCCCTAGGGATCATGTGGAATTCCTAGAATCATTGCATGTTGTGCGCCATCACGAGCATCAATCATTTCCCATCTGTATATTGTAGTGATTCGATGCCTCGCAACAGTTCTGGGCAGCGTCGCAATTACTATGAATACAACAGAGCGAGAAACAGCGCGGGGAATATGGATCAGGGAACGAGCCTGGTCAATAGGTGTCTTAGTGCAGATAATGAGCAGCAAGACATAACGGTCAGGCTGTATCTGCGAATATCTGTCGACGAGAGCATGTAGCGGGGCTCTAGGCTGGGGAAAAGTTGCAATTATACGGGTAATCCGTACTGCGAGGCACTTGCCCGAAGAAGATAACGCGCATGAAAAACCGATCAAAGCTTCTTGCGGTTTCAGTGGTAATATGAATCGCATCACGATGAAATTATTGGCAGATGGCGGCGTCTAACTACAGCTTGAGAGCAACTATAATCATGGCATGTCCGTGCTTCTCCGACCAGCTAATCCATAGTTTCACACTGAAAGAATCATTAATGCTGAGCCGTACTACTCATCGACTGAGGAAGCAAAAGTGCTTCTTAACGACTGCTTGAGGCTCACCGGACCTGTCCATATAGCTGGATATAGATACCCGGTCGCCATTTTTTTAGGACTGTACATAGCTTGGAAGAGTTCCGACGTGGTGATGGTCATGAATATGTCTGACCTTCTAGCCACCTTATGGGTTGGCCGAGACAGACATTATTTCATCAGATCCGCCCGGACAGTCTCGGATCGTGATGACGTATGCCATGAGAAATGCAGGTCCTGTGATGGAAATACTGCCCTGGAGAGCATTAATATAGGAATTTCATCAGTATGTACAACCTACTGCGGAACATGCAATCAGGTTGACGAGCAAAATCACTGTCATCAGAATGGTTTCAGCTCGGAAAGAAAGGGCGGGGATATAGATCGAACGGTGAGAGTCGGTACTTCTCCTCTAGCAATCTGTACTTTTGTATCGTGGAAACCATACTCGGGATGCAGAAAGAGCGGCCGCCTGACTCCCGACGATTTGGGCTGTCATCTGGAAAATGGATTTGTCGACAATGGTATAGATGGATCTGTGCAGGTTCGCTAGTGGTTTGCAACCCAAGCACCCGGTGAACCTGTTGAATCTGACGGTGGTTCGAAGGTGCACCTCATCACCACAAAGCATATATGTCTGCTGTCTGATGGGAATCCATGGAGTGCAGCTTATTGATCTCGTTGTTCTTTTCAGGAGACCAAAGAGAAACCGGAATTGATATGCTGGCGATGTTGCCGACTGTTTCTGGCAAGAACTTTACGTCTGCCAACCCGAAACGGACAGAGATTGGCACAATGAGCATTTCCAGAAGGCTAATGACTTCGAATTCGAAGGAAGTGAACAGTGCTTGAAACGCGTAGGTAACTGGACAACTAAAGTCTGAATCTGATATACAAAGTTTACGACGAATTCATACGCTCTTATAGGTATGTGGACGTCACAAGACTTGATCAATTTCGTTTCACCGCTATGAAATACCTCCTGAAGAGATGTCGCAGTGTGCTGCCATCCGTTCAAATGGGCGCCTTAGACGAATCTTGGAACAAAACTACTTCGGGCCCTATCGAGTCGTTGGAAGAGGAAATCAGAGCGCGCAGGCGCTCAGCGACAATCGGACTCGCCGACATAATTTCTCTCAGTAGCCTGAAGACTAGTGGAATATCTCTGCGTGTTCGGAAATAGTCGTAGATGGTTCCTCGCCTCACAGTGAAAATGGTGTAATGTGGATGGCAGAGCTACGACACCGTTCAGTTCTGATGAGAAACTGAGCCTTTAAGTTCCTTACTGACGCTACGACTTTGTCCTCATATGAGGCCAGGGTTGATCGTAGTTAAGGCAAAACAGAGTGTTTAGTTGTTTTATCTCTTAGGTATTGGACTGGCCGCTGGTCATAGAACGAGGGCAGGCATTCATGGGACTGCGCATCGGCAACTCGACACTTAAAATTGCAGAATTCTGAAGCGAATGTAACATCTGCAAGAAATTGCAGATCTCTGTAGTTCCGATGTGACCATAGTTGTAGAGCAGTAAGCTTCCGCGAAGAACCTGAAGCCCATTCGCGTTTCTAGTTGAGAATGGTGGTAGAACCCAAAGCAAGGCATTTAGTCAATCGCGCTTCTCAACCCCTGAGGACGCTTTTACAGGTCACGAAGTAACTGCTACTAGCGCGTATTTAGGAGTATTTGGTGAGGCACGACCGGGAATACAGCGCATATTTGAAGTCGTTTACGCCTGTACTGTAGTAGTAGTATTTACTGTATAAGCACGCTCCGTACCACTCGCCATGATTTTTGTATACTGTACGCGACGAACTCTGCAGATATGGCCAGGTACTACTCATGACCTTGCGCGCAAGTTTCAAGGAGTACTCTACATCTCAAAAGTTTGCAATTAAGATTTAGACTAAGAATTCTCCAACTAGGGGGTGCAATTTTTCACGACCCCATTCCAGAATTCTTGTAGGCGTAAATCTAGAAAATCTTAGAAATTATGCCTTCCTCTACGCATGAATAGTGGCATAGTCACAAGAATGGAAAACGCTGCATTCATGTATGCTGCGTCTTTGTTCTGTTTAGATTCCAAGTACGATTCTCGGCGTTCAACTACTTGCATGCGGCACAACACAGAATACATATGCTTCAAAGAAACCTGACCCCTTCTTAAGAGCGAAGAAGATGCGCATTCAAGTGATACAAAGACCGAAGCCATTGGTTGGTTTTCAAGTTAAAATCGAACCAGCGTCGTATGTGGCGCCCAGTGTCTATAGGACATTTGGACGAATGTGAATTCAACCTTGGCGGATATAATGAATGGTGAAGGAGATGTCCGCTTTCGCTGTTCTCTGTGTCGACTTAAAATTCATTGCTTGATGCGTTCTGACAGAGTGGAGATTTATGAAATTTGAATGAACGTTTTGCGTAGACAGAGTTTGCGTGCCACTGAGTTCCCTATTCTTTCTTTTAACATCATAAAAGGGTGTGAGGTAAACTACACGTACAAGAACTAGCACATTTACTGTACGTATCATGCGAATCAAATATTTTCTCCGCGGTCAGTTGGCCTTATATAACGCCAGAGATGCCCTCACATGAGCTAAAACCCAATGTCCGATAGAGACTAGTAGTGTGCAAAAGAAACTAGAAAGCATGTAAGCTGTCCACAAGTCCTGTCTGTCGCAGAGTTCTGTTTCATGCGAGGTCACCTCTCGGTTCATATGAGGCCAACCGACAATCGAAAAATTTGAAATTATGTGATACGTATGATGTCTATGCTGGATGTTGTATTTGTAATTTCCCTTACCCCCTTTTATGGTATTAAAAGAAATGGAAGCGTACTCCGATGCACTCAAATTCTGACTACTTCAAAGCCCACTGAGTTTTACTCCAGACCCACTCGACCAGAACAGACCAGGTAAAGATTTTTGAGTGGATGTGAAGAGCAGCGATAGCGGGCGTCTCCTTCACCATTTATTCTATCCGCCAAATTTGACCTCATATGGGGCCAAATGTCCAATAGATACTAAAACTTGTCTATCCTTATGACATAAATATTAGTGTAGCAGTTCTAAGCATTTGAGAGTGTCACCGGACCATAGGCATGGCTATCTCGCGCCAGTTCGATATTCCTGGCGAAAACTACCTTGTCGCGAATAAGTTTCCTTCAGTAGTGCATAATGGGCAAGCCCATGGAAACGCACCTTTTCTCAACAATTGGTCCGAGTATGAAGTTCCAGATTCGACATTTTCGCTACTTGCACTTCCTGTAGGACTAGTCAAATTAATTGCTACTGCAAGATTTTCAAAGTATAGTTTCTGCGGAGGCTTGTCTTTCCACGATTTTTTTGCATCCACTGTGGTTCCATCACGAAGCAATCCCTCGTTTTGATCCGGTACCGTATTACCTTCTCCGGCACTTCATCCGACACATGGTTGGCAGTGCACTCATCGAAATAATGAAACTCTGCAACCAGAAATCTGAAGACGTCCTCGAACTCTGTAAACCAAGGTTGTATTACAACTGCGCATGAGCCCACCAGTGTGAAACAACGGGAGTGTGTCGTCGAGGGGGGCGTTCGAGGTGTATATAGTAGGCTTCTGGAGGGTCGAAGGGTCACAAACTCGCTATGCATGGCAAAAGAAAGAGCGATGGCAGAACGGGGCCTTGACTCGTTGCAGATTCTCCTTATAATTTCTCTGGAGTGTTGTGAGATGCGTAAAATGCTGATAGCGAACTGCGATTGAAATTGAAGGGAATGGCTTTCAGCCAGGAGGGAGAAGAGGGTCGTTATACATAACGAGAACCCATGCTAGGTTACTTACCTGCAGGGAAAACCGAGCTTGGGTTGCTTCCAGTACGGGAAATAATCGAAAACTAGCAGGAGTGCACTTCTCATTCGGGGTGCCGGGAAGTCCAGAGATAGTAAATCTAGACGTCTGCGAAGGCGAAAGTGTGGGCGCTTTCTCTTTCAGCTCTTTCTGAGCTTTTTGTGCTGCCAACAACTGTGGTGACACTTTCTCCACATCCAGAGAATGAACCCCACAGTATACGACTGATACTTTTCCTCCACACGAAAACTATGTAGTGTTTTGCCTGTGACGAGTTCGGGCGGGTACCTATATTGCATATGAACGATCATTTCCTACTCAGTTGTTGCGGGGAAGTTCTGTATCGAAGCATAAAGCCTGAAGTCTGTAAGCGACATGACGCCCACCGAGGCGAAGGAACTAAATTCTTTGAATGTGGCTTATCGCAGGAAACGCACGTACGCACAAATTCACCTACTGTATGACTTGGAGCAAATAGTTTTGTTTACGGCATTATTTTTATGATACGAAAAGTTATTTAATGAGGACGACGAAAAATTGGTACCCCACACTTTACGTTATTGGCAAATCTCTCGCAGTATCGAGATCTTTCTGGGAGTTGTGAACCATGCGCTGGTAATTGGTAAAAATCAGAAACTTGTTGTTCCTGCCTACATTAACCAATATTGCATTCAAACCGCAGGGGCTTGGATGTTTTAGTAAACGTCTTCTCCTACTGTTCTTCGAATTTACGAACGTGTTGTTAGTAATTTTTGCAGTGATAAGGCAGCAGTGAACAATCAACAAACCTGATGAACCGGTTCGTTCGGCTGTTCCATCGAATCCTTCTGAGGCCAGCCCTTCGTGTCACTGAAGACCATGGCATTACTTGCGTCAGAATCACGTTGCTACTCGGCGACGAGAGTACGACCAACCTCTGGTTACTGTTATACACGAGTCTCCGCGTTAATCTCCTCTTTTGCGGTAAAGTCTCGTGTTTATCGGCACATATATAAGTCGTTTTTGTTCTAAGTATTACTTCGTCTTTCATAGGGGCTAAGTGTGGGCATAAAGTTAGCTTCAACTCAATCACAGCTGCACCGAAAACAATCAGCACCCTGTGTTTACAATACAGCGTATAGCATGGGTAGGGGGCCTTGTGTACAGGAGCAGTAATGTTTTCGGCCCTGTCAAGTCGTGAAAACGGGCCGTGCACAGGAAGCTCTGAAATCTGGCAAGAGTCGTGGCGGTACGTACTCCCATATGAATGGAGATAGAATTACTTGTAGTAGTACAACACCATGCGATGTTTCCTGCTTAGGGTCTAGTTATAAACGCAGGTACAAATTGTAAAGTATTTAGTTTTTCGCTAGTCATGTAGAGAAAATCGGCATTTCGCAGGGTACACGCCCATCAACACTGCTCACCAGCGTATCAGAGCACGATTATGCACCAGTATGCCAGCTTGATACTCTGCTCGTACCGGCTATGCTGCATTCACGAGCCAAGAAAAGGCCCTTGTATCTGCATCGCAGATGATTGGAAAGGCAGCTTGTGACATCTCAATCCGCCTCTCATCTTTCACGAATGTTTTGTCCACTACCAAAGACCGCTTCGCGCCATGCACGCATAGTACCTCCCCTGGGAGGCCTGAACAGCTTCCAGAGACTCGGGAGGAACAACTGTGCAGGGCTATTTTGAAGAGTCGTATCGTTTCGGAAACTCCCTCCCAGGGCCCTGGTCTTTCTCTGCAGCGCAGCTGTGTAACGGAAGTTTCTTTTTCAGGTGTGTGCCGCTCACCAAATGAAGGATCACGTTATAAAGGTAGAAGAGCGATTGGTGTGCCATCGATGTTGCAAGGTCATTTTGAATCGAGGAAAAAGCTCACTGAAGCAAACAATAGGGCCGAAATAGCGCTGAAGGAACAGCGTAAAGAAAGTTGACAGTGATGGGTTATAAGTTTTCTCCACTGACGAAAAGTCCTAAGGACGACTAGCCACACCCACTGTTAGAGAAAAAGCCCCAGGAGCAAGTTGTACCTTAAAGATGCAGGGCGCAGCAGTCCGCTTTCAATATCGGCTCATATATACGCAAGAACAGCCCATGTACAAATTCCGGTCATTGCCAGCGAGCCAATCAAAGCTCCCAGAGGTTCGCAGACTTTCCAAGAAACGTCCGGAAATGTAAAGACATGTGCCACTCAAACTGGATTGACTTTTTTGAATCCAGTTATGCGCATACAAGTAGTATGCTCTGTTTGCGTGAACATGCATTGCTGCATTGACTTCTCAAAAGCTCAACCTGTCAGCTTTTGATTAATTGTCAGTTATGCTGCTATAAAACGATGAAACATTCCGTCTGGCGGCGCGCAACGTCGGCGTGGCCTTGTATTGTGGCTTTTTCGAAAAGAAACGAACGCTTTGCTTGTGATAGAATGGAACCTATCCGATCATGTTTGTGGATATGTTACATGCGACAAAATGAGGAGAGTCGGGACATGAAAGCAGTAGTCTGGACATGCGGAGCTGTATCTACAGACAGCAATGAATAGCCCCCGTCACGTCGTCGATAAAGAAACGAGGATAGAGTGGGCATTCATACGAGTTGTGTCAGTAGTGTATAGAGCTCACGTTTTGATGAACTTCGTGGAGGCGGGGCAATGACATGTAATTAACTGGGCTGCTATATCTCCGTGCTTCGATTTGATAGATGTGGCGTTAGTAGTCATTGTATGTGTTTCCAAGTATGAACGCGAACATCCTCTGTGTGCAGTAGCAGGTCTAGTGATATATGTGATTTTCTAGAAAGTTCGCAGTTCCAGGCTTAGAAAGAAGGATCACTGTCCTGCAGTTCTCGAAAGTCGACATTACTACTGCCCCTAGCCGTATTCCAACTGGCAGAAATCTATTCTAGTAGTACTGAGTGATGTCAAACGACCCCTTTTAGTCTGCAGTGCATTTATACCGTGTCACGCACGGGGACATACGGAAGCGCATATCAAGATTTACTGCAGCACTACCGTACTTTGTTCAGTTTTCCACGCAGTTCTACTGCATCTTGAAGCCCTTAGACTGGGCTGGACGTCCACTTCGTGCGGTGTACGTCTGACTTAGTTATAATAGATTTTCGTACTAGAACATGTCCAGTATGTCTACAGTATCTGGACTGCCCTACCCTACGGCCACCATGTCGCACTACCACCATTAGTCTGCTTTGTCATTCCATTTTTCCAATGACCAACACCTTTAATATCGCACTTGACCCTCGATGCCTTGCCATTACCTAACTAGAACACTCACCCTGCTAAGCCTCCGACCCAGATCTCTCCACTACCCCCTTCCATAACACTCAGTCGCCCATTTTTTCCATTTCAGCCGACGAAAACTCCCTACATCGCACTACCCATCACATGTCTTGACCTTCTTCGACGAACCTACAGTTCCTCCCCAGCCTCCGCCCGAGTTTACCCTTCTATAGCCAAACATCACCGCCAGTCTCCCATGTTCTCTATATTTAACGACCTATAATCCCCACATCACATCAGTCACGACACATCTTTCCACTCTCCGGCGACTAGACGTTTCCCGCCCGGCCTTCAATCCATTTCGCCCCACTACGCCCCACCGTTACTCCCAGTCTCTTACCCTCTCTATCTCTGATGTCCAACATTCCGCGCACTGCATCTAACGCACAATATCTCGTCACTCTGTAACCAAAGAACCCGTGTCGCCCAACATTTATTCGGTTCCGAAACCCATATGTTACTGAAAAACTTGCTCACCCCGTCGAACCTTCAAGGCCAATTGTAATACTGAGGCAAGTTCGCGCTTCTCACCTGCGCATACCGCTGCATCAGAACGAACATAGACTCGTCGCTCGATACATCTGGTTGACGTCATTGTACATACGCATATCTGATGCCGTCGTGTCCCACATGACTGTGGATCAAATACTGACTGCAGCAGGTTCGTACGTTCCATTGTTTCAGCACCGTACCTCGACATCACCGTAGATCGCACGAAAGGTTAGAAGTTTTTTCAATGAGGGATGTTATGGTATCACTCCGGTTGGATTCACACCTCTTGTTGTAGTAGTCGTTACGAAATGCATGAGGCTCGCTTGTGAGCAAAGCCACTAGCCTACGTGTATGTCGGGTGATACGACTGTGCTCGACAGTGAGCACGTGAGCATACCTAAGATCTGTTGTTGGTTTCGTGCACGTGAGTTGTTCACGAGTGGACTTGCCATGCTTTGGTTGTTGATCGAAAAAAAAGAGCTCCCTCCATGCACAATCTCCCAGCCTTCAGATGTCCGGAGTTTCGTGACAGCTCTTCTTTTGGGAGCCCTCTCTGTACGTGTCCAATATGCGCTGCACGTTTTGGCGATGCGTGTGTTCGTCTCCCAATGCGAACTCTGTTTCCAAACACGAGAAACAGTGCTACTTTCGAGAATAGGGAGTGGTGCAGCTTGTCCCTAATTCTCCGCAAAGGTTCATCAACCCCTGAGCCTCCTCCATCTTTCCAGAAATGGTTGTGTGTTTCCATAGGGAACAGTGGCATAGTGCCCATACCTCACCTACCTCACACCCTGGAACGTAGTTGCTTGATGACTTCTACAGCATTTCGAAAAGTGAAGCTCGTCAAATACGTTCAAATTTCGCGTGCACGCCGCCCGTACAACAAAAGAATTATATTAAACTGTCACGTCGGCGGAACGAACGAATCAGCTAGATGTAGCTCGCTTCCCAGGGAACTGTTCAGCTCGTACTGCGACTCGTATAAGAGGCAGGAGCTCCACATCTCACCCTCCGTAACTCTGTGGCGCGCAATGACCTACAGCCGGGGTAGCAAGGACACATTTACCTTGGATCTTCCGTTCTCGTCGTCGTAATTCGACAGACTACGCGCCACTGCGCGAAAACCTGTTGTCCGTTTGATATGCCGCCTGTACCTCATGGAAACTGGCCATGGTTCTCCATGGTGTTGAGTTGCTCTATCCTTCCCGAAATCGTGCCGACAACGGAGTTTGCGAGAAAGTCAAACCCCCTAGACTGACTTCTTGGGCATTATGCTATCAGTACTGAAAAGTACAACAGGACTACAGTTTACTGTGCGTAATAGAGAGGCGACTACTAGCGGGATCGCGGATCGCTGGCGTCAATCTGGTGCGTGCCGAAGATAAGGCGTTTAACCGTACCGCGAGGATGAAGCTTAGTGTTGCTGTCCTTCGCATTGAGTCTGCGTAGTACAAACTTCTCGGTGCATCGTTGTTTCACTGATGATCAATTCACACTCCGCATCATATACATAGCACTGCCATAATTACGGCGAAGTTTTCCTAATAGCAGCTGAATGCTGACGCCTACAGACACGTGTACATTTTTTTATTCCAGCGCATCCTTCTCCCTATGCCGTACAACCTCCTATGTCTAAATGGACGAGTGGAGAACAGAAGCCAACAATTATTCTGCCTTTGCCGCACCCCTGCTACGGCTGACCGGGTAGGACACGAGGCGGTGACCTCATGTGACGTATAAATCCTTTAGGTATCACACCAGACGTAGAAAGGGAGTGTGAACCTCTTGTCGACGTCAAAAAAGGATCTTTCACGCGCGTCTTGTGTAAATGGAAACTGAAAAAGGTTATGGAGGGTATCAGTGCTTCTCTTGAGAGGGTTAGGGATTCGTCTGTGTTTCCGGAAATGGATGCGGACGTCCACGGAGTGCAGTACGAGATCTAGTAATACCCGTTGTTTACTACACACTTTGCAGTTTCAGGTCTGGTATTTCTAAATTCGGACTTCCAGCATGTGGACGTCCGAATCCCGTACTACCAGACTCGGACTTGCAAGAACTGAACGTCCGGGTCCAGTAAAACTAGACTTGGGTGTCAATCTGGTGCAAGTCCGAGTCTAGTAATACTAGACTCGGACGTCAACCTGGTCGAAATCCGGGTCTAGTAGTGCTGGATGATATACTACGGGCTGTGGAAGTACGGGATGCAGATATACTGCGCAGCTTAGTGCGATGTCTGAAATCCATTCCTAGTTCTACTGCTCACCAACTGCACTTTTCGCAGTTTCAGGTGCAGTTTTGCTATATTCTGAACTGCGGAAAGTGCAGCTGCGCATCGTACTTACTGAAAATAAACTGAAAGCTCACTGCGCGCGGTGGAAGTCCGGTCTCTTTCTAGTACATTTCCGTACTGCTACATGAATATTCCTTCTAGAGTATTTGGACGGATCTACGTTTTCACCATCATGCCCCACCATCACCCGTAATTCCTCGCCCTCCGCACCTCCAAGAGCACGCACTCGCCGCATTGCATGGCATGACACTCGCCTCGCCATTCTTTGACGACGCCTCCCATCCCGCCCACCATCCCTACCAGTTTGTACATCACGCTCCACCCCCACCCGCATTGCCTCGCCCTCTCCGCATCCAACAGACGCCACCTTCTGCATCACATCCCACAACCTACGTCTCGTGCCACTACCACGACGCCCCTCCTCCCGCCAAAATCCTTTGCCCCTCTGCGAATACCGTTTCGAACACGCGCTGCTTACCTGTGCACGCCGCCACATCACAAGGAAGAACCGTCGATCAGTACGTTCTGTTGATGGCAGGGGACCTTTGCAGATTTGACGAGGTCGCGTCCCTAGTTTCTGCTGCTCAAGTAGGACCTTTGACAGGTTCTTTCGTTGCACAGGTTCGCCGCCGTGCGTTGAGAAAACTCTTGAGCATACGAACTTGTCAAAATCTTTCAAGTAGGGATATTTCAGTATCACTACTTTTCGATTACCACCTCTCGCTGTAGTAGCCGTCAGCGAATGCATCATGCTCTCTTGTCGACACAGCCAATAGCATGTGTGTGTGTCAAATGACAGGCCCCGTCTTCCGCCTTGACCACTCCAGCTTGCACGAGACCTGCACTAGGTTTCGTGAACCCCGGAGTGCTTGCGAGCGGATCTACCGTCTTGTAATTAGTGAGGACAAGAAGGCAGCACCACCCGTGGAAAGCGTCCTAATTCTCCGTTCTCCCACTCCTCCTACGAGCCCTCCTCCTCGCAGCAATCTTTGCCAGCGCTCAATATGTGTTGCAAAGTTCGGCACTGCGCCTACTCGTCTTCCAATGCGTACTAGCTTTACAAACACGAGCAACAGTGTCCCTTCGGAATACACCGACCGGTCGAGCTCGTTCCTGCTTCTCCGCAAGGCGCACCCGCCCCAGAACGTCCTATCCATTACGATGACATCGTCCTATCAGATGAGGCTCCGGCGCCTCTGCTTCTCTTGCTTCCAGTCCTGTGTCACCCCGATGCAGAACCAATTACAAGTAAAAACGAACTCCTCATGCAATCTATGACAGCTTCTCTTGCCGAACTAGAGAGGACTACCGGCCCGCGCACCGTTGAAGAGATCATCTCTATTTTGAGGGATCCTGACGTCTCTCTCTCGCGCTCTGGGTACCGCGTCCGCTCCTCACAAGAGTGTTGCTCCCTCACACTCGCTGTTATCGAGATGGTGCTTCTCCCTCAGAGCATCTACGCAAGTCGTGTGTTGGACCACAGTGGTACGTCCTTCGGAACTGCCTACTTCCAGTAACCTGTCGAGATCCTGCGGAAGGAAGAAGCATAAGCTAATACAGAGTCTTGCGGTTCCGGTCCTTGTGTTGGCATGCCGCAGAGCGACGCGCATCTCTGCGCGCATCCCCTGCAGACTGACGTGCGCGGACGAGTTTGTCAAGACCTAAAGGGAGAATTCACGGGTAGCGAGCTCGGATACGTCGTCTGGGACACCAAGACACCGGGAACCCACTCGTTCGCAGGTTCCATGTAGATCCATACGGAGACGTACGCCACTACAGATGCCAACAGCGTGCTCGTTGGGTATCCCGTCTATGTCATTCTCCTCAACTTCACTGCCGCTTTTCACCGACGCTACATAATATCCTGGCCCACCGTCGTTGGCTATCTTCCTGTCTAGCTCTCTCCCGCCGTGCATGACAAAGACTGTGACGTCCTTCCGAGTCCTTTGACTAATGGCGCACCAGACACCAAAACCTCCATACTACACTCCGTCATGCTCCCTTGGCTGTCGCGTCTGTATGAAAAAGCCCTCGTAGGCTTCACTTCCTCACATGCTTACCATCGTCTCTGGAAATGTCATTCAGTTCCTACCAGCTACTGTTTCGACACAACCGAGACGAATGACATCACCGGCACTCAACCAGGCACGAAAACCGGCAAACCCTGCCACCGTTGCGAAGTACCTTCAAATCTCCTCACCTTGTCCGCCTCATTCCCGCCACGCACCACGCATTCCGCCATCCATCTTCGCAAAAAAGTGGCCGACCTGGGGGCCGACGCCGCTGCTCATGCGGCGTTGGGGAGGCCGACGTAGGCACGAGCTGCCATCGCAGAAGCGCAACAAACCCTCGCCACCTTCTCCCTGCGAAGCTTGCCATTCTTTCTGGAAACATGCCTCCTCCCTCTGTCGAATTCTCGTCTCGACATGCACTTTATGCTCGGATTCGAGCCGCTGGACAAGTTCCACATGGTCATCTCTAAGCTCGTGAAGACCCGAATATTTCGTAGGCTCGACTCCCCCGTTCTACTCACAGCGAAAGCTTCCTCTGGAAACAGTCCGGAGTAGTTCAGAAATACCTGTACTGCTCTCCTTCGCGGAGTCAACACAGTTCTGGCCGCCACTCATAGGGACTTCTATGTTCCCGGCATACACGGCTACTTCTCCGCCTCCGAAAAAGGCAGCCATCCGAACGGACTCTACACAAATGAAGGATTCCGCGATATGCTGGAGGCCAAACACTACAAGTCAGTTGACATAGTTTTTCCAATTATCGCAGAAATCACAGACCGTTGCTGTGATGAAGCTGATTCCGTGCCTCGCGCATCTATTCGCGCTCAGTACTCATATATTCTAATCCTTAGCCGGAGAGAGGAACCGGAGCAGCATTGGAGTTTCGCCGAGACCCACAACCTAGAGAACCATGTCAGTGAGTTTAAAGCTTCAATGCTCCACATCATTGGGGCCCACCACCCGGCAAGGCTCAAGACCCTCAAGTCTCGTCTCCGCACCCACCTTTCGGTTCATATCCGCAGCTTTGGAGGCCTACAACATCTAGACGCCGGTGTTTATGAACGAGCTCACACTCCATTCAATTAAGACTACCGCTGCACCTCCTAGCGAGTGGCAGCCGCCATGGACGAAACCGTCCGCCGAATCCAGCACTCCGAAAACCTTGCTGCCGTTCGAACTCAAACCGACCCCATCTCATAACTGCGCCGCCTCAAGAGCCCCCAGAGGACCTGAGACGAGAGCCATGGGGCGCGTCTTGTCAGGGAAGGCTCCAGAATGTACCTCCGCGAACTTGCTCACTTGGGAACCCTCCCCATACCGCTTCTCGGAAACGAAGAAGGCCGCTTCACCGCCGCGATACTCCAAACAGTACTCAAAGAAGCTCCCGACAGCTGCATCGACCTTCTTGTCCAGCTTGATGACCAGGGCACCACTGTGCTACTGGACCTCGTCCGCGCCGAGCTTCTCCAGCAATGTTCGGTTCACTTCTCTGACACTCTCCAAAATTACTATCGCCAAAAGCGGTTCCGTTCTCAACGGCTTCTGTTCTTCCGTCAACGACTATGATACCGACCCAAATGTACCTAGACTCGACCCGATGCGGAAACATGTCATTCGGCGCGTTTCTGCAAATAGCAGCTTCAGCCCGACGAAACAGCACGGATTTAGCTTCGTGCTTCTGGCCGCTGATGACGAAGAACACATAGACAATGTATGGGTGGCCCAAGTTCTGTCTCTCTTCCGTATGCATGACTGTGAATCACTGCAATCTACAGAGTATTCCTTCGTTCGGTACAAGGACTGTATTGCACCAATCGGCGCTCTTCGTGACACTCTGCAATGCGTTTGCTTGCGGGGGGTGTACAGGTAAAAATGGCTACCGAACAGAAAATTCCGTCCCGCTCCCAGAGATGCAGTGACGAGAGTTTCAAGATCCTGCTTGTCCCTGGTTTGGCCTGTGCAAGGCCTCTGCTAAAATTGAGACAGCCCACGTGGTGCGGTCAAATTACCACATCCCCCCTTTCACCCCCACGCTCCACTGGCTCTGCCACAGCTTCTGCATAAGCAGGTTCTACAGAGACCCTGCCGCACGGCCAGTCCTACCTGAGCCTTCCATTCCAATGGGCACGCCATTCTCTCTGCCTAGAATAAGGCACACAAGAAAACTACAATCTGCCTAGTCAGCTATCAACGGACAAGTATGGTTTCAGTGCTTCTCTCTCTTCTCTCCGTCGAGAGTTAGTCGTCCACCGCTTCAACAACAGCGCACGGAGAAGAACCTAGAGTTCTGGCCAGAACCCGTGCCTGGCTAGCCGCTCCATTGCAAAGTTCATATGGACCCTCGCTTGCGTCTGCACGTGCAACATGGCCATTGACAACAACGCCAAGCATACCGGGGATATCGTGCGAGAACTACATCTTTCATACCGCCACATAAAATTTGTTCTCTAAACCCACCTTCACCACATTCGTGACTGCTGCAAGGGCGCCTGATAAGATATCCTCGCTAATCTCTTCACCAGACCAGTCCATCCCCTCATTCACGGACTCACACGACGCTTCCTGAACCTTAGAACCATACCCAAACATTCCTTGCGGAACAATACTACATGAATCGCTGCAAAAAGTGCATAGTGACTGCGCGGTTTCGAAGGGCAGGTGTTTGGAAATCAGCAGACTGTCGGTGCGTCGGCGCTGGCCGCCACCGCCCTCAGCGAGATGCAGTCAGAATACCACTGTTGGCAGCCAGGCGTCCGGGCGTGCGACTTGCATAATGGACCCGTACGTGGACGCCCCGTCCCGTTGGGCATGGTTCCCTCGGAACTCATAAAGAACATGTCTCCGCGAAGAGTTTCCAAATAGTACCTCATCCTCCTCATGGCTATACACTTCCTTCGGTTTAGAGTAATCAGTGTATGCTAGATCCTCGAACTTGCTGAGTCCCCACCCAGAAAAGTCTGGTGTCTCATGCCTCCCTTCTGAGCTCATCGGCCTTACCGGCGCTTGAAGTGCCTCAGATGAGCTATCCGCTGGCTCGCTGTCCAATACAAACGAGGTCTTTCGCGACATCAAGAAGGAATACCCGAGGCAATGGAACAGCTTGTCCGTAGCGTTTCTCTTTCGCGCGCTCATCCCATCAGACATTGTCTGTCTCATCCTTGCATATAGAGCCTGATCTGTCGAAACAGCCTCCTCGCACTCGCGGCGGGATCCAGCGTCCAAAACGAGTGATGTCCAGTTCTCGGTATCAAGCTCCGTATACACCGTTCTAACCTGAACCGTCGCCTCATCGTCGAAGGAACATGAATATTACTCCTTACGATTGGCAAGAACGACGGGTGGAATCGGTACGAAACCATTCAAGCAGTCTAGGGAAAGCTCCCCCGCCATGCACGGCTCACTACATCCCGCCTAGATCCGGACTGCAACAGTACTCCTTTGATCGAGTTCAACAGTTTCTCGGTGGCACTATTGCAGAATCTGCTTCTCGATAGTCTTGGCAGCGACTTTGTACTTTGCCCCCACTTGTGTCGTACACTTGTAAGTCGGACCACGTCCAGTTCCAGCACGCGGTGTGGCCTGCTAGGTGCCGTAAGAACTCCCGCGAGCCACGTGTAGGTTCTGTTTCTTCTGCGTGAGATCCTCGATTTCGGCTCGTAGTCGCTGAAAGTCGGAAAGCCCTGCCTTAGTCATCACCCGCACCTCGATAAGCTCCTGCTGAGCTTGCTGTGGCTTCTCCTCGCATTCGTTCACTCTTGTCTTCAGACCAGCAATCTCTTGCTCCTGCGCTCTGACGTTGTCCTTCTGCTCGGCAAGCATCGCTTGTCCCTCTTGCGTCTACTCAAGTGAGATCGAGGGTGAGCGAGCTATAGCGAAATCCTCTACCCTTGTCCGGGACGGCAAGGGTGGAGGTGGAGACCAAGAGAGTCTCACCCCCGATACACCAGGAAGACGCAGGGTCCCACGATGAGTGTGCCGTGCTCCACGGCGAATGTACGATCGCACAGGGGCGGCGACGCCAAGGGTACGGGCGTACGAAGCAGACGCAATTTCGGCCCGAACGGTGAAGCTGGCTATGCTCGAGCTGTAGCCGGATCGAGTGGACGCACGACAAGCAGGCATCCGGGTGCCAGGACGCCCTGCGGGAACTACCAGTGTTACAGTAGCCCCGTTAGTCTCGAGAACAGTGGCACCATCGCCGTTGTCACCCTCTGGACCCAACAGAGACGGCGCCGCCCATGTCTTAGGATGCACAACCCCCGTTCACCCGCCGGCCGGGTGCCGCTGAGTTGCATTAACCGGGCGGTTCGGTGCAGTCACAGCGACGGGCGCAGTGGGGGTATCATCATACCCTCCTGCTGCTCGTGGGCGCGCTTGCGAGATCGTTGCATGGGAACAGCCCTTCTCGTTCTTCTGGCTCGCGGAGCCATCGCAGTAGAGCTGCGCCATAGGCACCGTACGATATACGCAGGCTCGGTGACAAGAACAAGCTCACAAACTATGTTGCAGCTGTTATGAACTGAGCAGTACAATTCCCAGCTGGGAGCTACCACTGGTAGTGGGGCCCTTGGAAAGCCATTCATACGCGGAGAGTGCCTGCGGACGTTTGGAGTACCGTAAGCATCAACGGCAGGACTGGAATCAGTGGCTAACGGCCTGCAAATGGCCATTCCGGCAAGTAACGAAAGATCAGGCTTGGGTGGTTTCACTAATGATAGGGGCTGAAATCTGCACACGTCAAAATACATGGGCAGATGGCTGTTGTTTTTCAGATTAAATCTTGCACATCCATCTGCTCATGTGTTTACACATGTCTAGATCTCAGCGCCTGTCACTCGTGACACCGCCCCGCACGATAAATCATCTCCTCATTATTCCGAGTTTCGTGAAGGGGACGCCACTGTTCGTAACTGCTGTTACAAAACGGAAACGTGAGCGTGTTTGAAGATATCATGTTCCTGGCCACTGTCCTCTCTGTCTGCTATACAAACGCCACACACCATGTCCCACAGCATGGCACCTCCCACACTCGTGATACCGATAAATCGACGTGGTCATCCCTGCTTTCCTTACTTCGTCCTCTTTTCGTCTCCCTGTACTTCTATCCACGTGATTTTCTGTGCTTCGCATGCGACGCTGTGATCCTCCCTCCTTCCATCCCCATCGTTCCCGGGCTTCTGTCCCTCTTTCATTCTTTGCTGCACTGTAACCACGCAGCTGACTGGGCTCGTCCGGCCCGAGACACCCTGCGTGTGCGTGCCTGCCTTCATTAACGTTCTCTCCTCATCCGAGGTAAACGCGAAGTTTGATCTCATGAAATTCCGCATGTCGGCCTTCCTGCACTTTGTCGTCGCAACAGACGACGAGGCCTCCATGGCGATCAAGGAACTTATCACACTGAGTAGCAAGCAGCGCAAGCCTGGCAGCGACCTCCGCACTTCTATTGAGAGGGACGACCCGGTCTTTCGCGACCTGTGCAGCGAGGAGATGAAGCAGATAGTGCGCACAGCGCTATCAATCGTGTTGCTGACCCGGAAAGACAAGATAATTGGGGAGATCGCGGATGCGGCACTGATCTAGAAGAACTATGGGTTGTTCCTTATTGTTGGCACCCAGTTCACTCCCTCAAAGGCCAGCAACTTTCGGAAAGTAATTCTGCGAGGAACCTTTTCTGTTGGCCGCCCGAAAACCTTCGAGGTTCCCCAAATCTTCCACACAATTAACGTATGCCACTCTAGGCGCGGCAGCAAACATGTATTCGCTTTGAAGAATGTGGATCAAACCAGCAATCGTGTGGCGTTTGTTGTACAGCTGTTAACTCGGGCGTGAACGAAATACACGAAGGCAGTGGGAGTTTCGGATTGCGGGGCGCTGATTGGACCATACCTTCTGTTTCGTCCGCGCGTTCAGAACTTTGTGGCTCCGAAGTCACGCGCTGACGGCTTTGCACTCATCACGGAGGAGACCACGCTCCCAGGGAATGGGGTAGCAAGTGTGGAGGAGAGTAAGAGCAGTACGGCCGCGGGGGCCGAAGTGTGGAGAAGGATGCAGCAATGCGGGCGGTTACTAGTCTGTTCATGTTGAGCTCGCAAGCCATCGTTACAAACGAAACTTTGTGCGATGTCAAGCACCGCTGCAACTGGCCGTATCTGGACCGCTTTAAGTCGAGCGATGACCGCTTTACAAGGATTGTTGCTGACTTAAGCGGGGATACCCGGGAGGCCTCGGGGCCTCAGCGTGAAGGGCCTGAAGATAGTGGTGCCTGTTCAAAGGTTATGGTGCCTGTTCAGAGATTATGGAGGTGGACTCGGAAATGCCGGATACTGAATCGGAAGACACAAGACCGACTCGTGGTCGGCGGGTGACATTGTCGAACACCACGCCCAGTGTGCGAGTATCCGAGCAGCCTCCTCGTTCTTTGTCTTTTCGGCTGAAGGAGGCGATGAGGCTCGACCTGCACGGTAACGACAGCGAAGTGAGGGATGTTGTAGCAGACAGTCGTACGGATCAGTCTAGTGAGGCTGTCCGGTTCACTCTCAACCCGTTCGTGGCAGAGCCCAAAGACCGCGTTCGTGAAGCAGCACAACCAGACCACCACACTGGCCCGTTTCCACCGCCGGAGGAGGTGTCGGAAGAGTCGCTCCCAGAGGAGAATACAACGACCGACCTTTGTGCGGAGTTGCTCGCCGTGATGAGGTCGGATTGCCGTGTCCACAGCTGCACTTTCCACTATCTCCTCAATCATCACACCGACGACTCGGGTGAGTTCCTGGGGGGTAAGGTTCGGCTGCTGTTGAAGGACCCTCCGTTTGACAAGAGAAGCGAGCGGGGTGTGGACAACCCTGCCCATGACATCATCACCCACAATGAAATGGACGCCCCAGGGGGACGCAGTAAACTGTGAGCTGGAAATTGCCTGCTACTCGAGTACACTGAGCTTGTTGATGGAAGCTTGCGAATCGAGGGGGGACTGGGTGTGGGCTTTGCGAGTGCGTGCGCAGCTGGACGTGTGGGTGGGTCAGCTCGCTGCCTCCTTCTGTCTGAGATAGATGTATGGAAGGAAACTGTTTATACCTAAGACGGGGGGTCCGTTTTTGGTTACCGGGAAGGGCTGCCCGCCAGGAGCGCCGGACAATGCCTTCGACGAGACATTTGAAGCGGACATTCTGGGCGTTTTTACAATCGTGAGCGGAGCAGCGGGCTTCCAGTTGTAGTCGTATGACTACTCACACGCGTTTGCATTCGGGGAGTAGAGCGCGCAGGCCGTAGCGGCGGCGTATGTCAAGATGAAAAAAATCATTTTGCCGCCCGAAAGTGTGTTCCTCGGGCATATACATCCCACGCACGCCGGGGCTAGATATGAGGACCGCACTGCGGATGAATTGGCGGTACGGTACCACGTGCAGTTTGTGCCGGAAGGGAAAGGTGTGCCTGACCAGGTATTCTACGCCCTGAGAGAGGTACCGCAGTTCCCGGCCAGTGAGATGGCCCGTGTTGGCAGTAGGAATAATGGAAGAGGTCAGGACTCAGACAGTGGCCACGACGCGGACGTGGTCGGGTCTGCAGGCTCGTGCGCGGACGGGAGTAGTAGGGCAGAGGACGTCAGTACTAGAGATGATGGTTTCGTCTCCGAGGACCCCGTGGATTTGACTGCTGTTCCGACGAATAGTGAGGAAGGGTAGGTACCAACACGAAGGAGTCGCTGAGTAGCGTGAAATAAAATAAGCATAGACACTACATGCTAGTTCGAGAACCAGTTCCGGCGAGCAGCTTGCACCATGGCGGTTGACAAAGACTTAGGCTCAGCCGCGAGAAAGGTCGACCAGAAAAGTGGGCGATTTTCGGGCCACTATAGCAGAAAACGGAGGTTTAAGAAGTACTCAAAATCTAGACTAGTGAGGTGTCACTAAGGACAGAAGCTGAGATCTACACATGTGAAAACAAATGAGCACATGGATGTACGAAATGTAATCTGAAATACAGTATCCATCTGCCCATGACGTTTCACATTTGCAGATCTCAGCCATTGTAATGAGTGGCAGCTCACCGATCTCAGAAATTGAATACTCTGCAACGCCACGAAATACACGTTTGAAACTTCTCTCTGACGTCAACTCGAGGTTCAGTTTGTTTCTACGCTTCATGTGATACCTGTAAGAAAACTTGACCACAAGAAGTGTGTGCCTCCCGTTCTGCACGGGTCAACGATAGCATGGCCACGGCAACTGTGGAGTGGGGTGCTGGCTTCTGTACTCCCGACTTGCTTCTAAGGATCGGCGGCCGTACAGCGTAGGTAGAAATTTGTTCTGTGTGAAAGAATGCCGCCTCGACTGTAGGTCTCTGGCTTGCGCAGCAAGTGCCAATACTTTGGCGCAAACCACGCGATGCCGGATGCATGAGTTCGTGCGCGCTTTGTGAAGCAGTGACGGGTGGATGCACGAAGCAGGCTCCACTACACGAATGCAATGCGAAGGACAGAACCACTACGTTTGAGCCCCGTCATACAGTCAAACGTCCTACGTTCGGCATGCACTAAACTGATGCCGTCCTGCGGGACTCCTGCAATCTGCGAAGAACTACGTGGATTACACGTTAGTGCTTTCTTGAGTTCCATTATATGTACAGTACTGTCCCAGAAGTCAACGCAGAGTTTTACACATGATACCTTGCGATATACCGTCGGCAAGATTTTGCGTGACCCAAATCAGCCGAACATGATTGAGCATAATTCACAGTTTCGTAGAGCCGCAGATAGCGCAGATTGCGCGTCTTGGTCTTCAGTGCAGTGGCGCGAAATCCATCGGAAGACAATTAAGAGTATGAAGGGCCCTTTGTAAGCTTATACACGTCTGGCAGGCTATAGTTCATCATGTGACATTGAGGTACGCAAGGTGAGATGCGGAACTGTAATGCACTGCACAATTCGCAGTACGAGCTGCATGTCTGCCTATGAGATAAATTGCAACTAGTGACTGCGGGCGTTTACTGGACGCGGCGGTGCAACACCTTTTTCTTTTTGGAATTTGGCGTCCACGCGAAAAACCGCCGTACTATACGAGCTCCACGTTTTGGAGTGCCACAGAAGTCAGCATTCCATGGCATTCCAAATATTCCATTACCGGTGGATGGTTTACCAGGCTACGGCACCCGGTGGGCGTCTGCATTCATTTCCAAAAACACAGACGACAGCGTGTCAATAAGCTTAAAGCACCCGTGCTCCACGTCACCCAGGACCACCACATGACTGGGCTCAACACCCGCAAGTTTTATGTCATCGACCGCCTTGGAGATGACATCCGCAACTGCGGAGGCCTACATTATATATATGGCGATGTTCATGAACAAGCTCACACCCGCCGTCAGGCAATATTAACGCGGCACCTCGCAGCGGAGGGCAACAGCCATGGACGAAACCGTTCGCCCAATCTAGGACTCCAGAAACTTTGTAGCCTTTCAAATCCAATCATTTCCGTATCATGATGGGGTTTTTTGACGTCCCCACACAGGAATCCGAACGATGGGCATGGGGCGCGACTCTTCAAGGAAGGCTTCAGAACTTACCTTCGCGAACAAGCTAACTCCAAAACCCTCACCTTCCTGCTTCTCGGAAATGAGTAAGGTCGCCTCACCGCCGCGACGCCCCTCCTACTACATGGAGGACTGGTCGAGGTGCAGCCTAGTGACCAGGCTACTACTGTGTCGGCGGATCTTGCCCGCGCCGAGATTCTCTAGCAACGTCCGGTCAACACACGTCATAATCCCCAAATTACTATCCCCACAACTGCTTACATTTTGAGGGGCTTTTGTCCTTTCGTCAACGACTATGCTCACGATCTCAAAGGTATTCGACTTGGGGTAATGCGAAAACTTGTAATCCAGCCCGATTATGTAAACACGATCCTCGGCACGACGTATTGGCTGCGATTCGGTTTTATGCTACTAGCCACTGACTACGAAGAACAAACGGAAACGGTATGAGTGTCACAGGTTCTTTCTTTTATGGATATGGATGACTTTACATTATTGCAACCAACTGAGTATGCTTTCACCGGGTACATCGACCTTAATGCACCAACCGGCGCTGTTGATGACCCCCAGGAATGCGTTTCCCTGCGTCGTTCTACAGACGGGAGCAGCAATTGGACAGAAAGCCGGGTTCCACTGCCAGAGAGGAAGCGGGGAGGCGTCAAGGTTCTGCTTCTCCTCCGTATGGCCTGTGCAAGGCCTCTGCTTTCATCGGCGCTGCTGACGTCGTGTGGTCAAGGTACCGTATTCCCCTTCTCACCCCCCAGCTCAACTGACTTTACTCGATTCTACATAATTAGGCTCCACTGGCACCCTGATGCCCGGCCGGTCTCGCTTGAAACTTCCCCTCCAACGCATACGCAATCCTCCTCGCAGTAAAATTAAAGACAAGAACATTCCTATCTGTCGCGTGAGCTCCCTACAAACAAGTGCGGATTGCCAACCTCCCTCTATTCTATGCGTAGTCAGGTACTCATCCCGTACTGCAATGAAAATCGTCAGGAGTGATCCGGAGTTGTGGCAAGAGGCCGTGACGGACTAGACGTGCCAGCGCAAAGTTAATGCGGTTTTCGGCTGGAATCGCCAACTGCAACGTAGCCATAAAAAAACTGCCGAGCACACCCGAGATGCTGTGCAATAACTACGTCATTCCGACTGCAACATACTATTTGGTCTCTCAACCCACCTTTGCCGTGTTTGCGGCCACTCGAGGGGCGCTTGCTATAAACCTCTCGCTTTTCTCTTCACCGGACTGCTCTATGCTCTCATCCACTGGCTTAAACATCCCCCTTTGAAGTGTCCGACCGGGCGAGAAAATCTCGTGCGGGAGAGTGCGGCATACTACGCTGCAACCAGTCCCTCGTTCATGTGCGGTTGGCAAGGGTAAGTACTTGGAGAACATCAGGCTGTGCGCCCGTTGGTGGTGGCCCCTAGGACTTTCAGCGTGATGCAGACAGGATACAACTGTTGTCTGCCGGACGGCCGGGCGCGCGAGTGGCATGATGGATCCGTACTCGATCGTCCCGTCTAGATCAATGTGGTACCCTCGGAACCCATGAGTGAGGTGCGTCCGCAAAGATTTTCCAAACAGTTTGTTACCCTCCTGAAGATCACAAACATCACTTTGCGCAGAGCCCTCACCTTATGCCAAGTCCTGGACCCTCCCAAGTTGCGACCGTGAGAAATCTGGAGTGCCTCCTTACCCCTCTGAATTCATAAGTGCCACCCTCGTTTGAAGTGTCTCAGAGGGACACGCCGCCATTCAGTTGTGCAATACAAACGTCGTTTGCGCAATACCAAGAATAAGTACCGACGTCACTCAAACAGATTCTTCGTAGTGTTTCTCTTCCACTAGGTACTGATGTCAAAACTTATCTGTCTAATCCTTGCGCATAGAGCATAGTCCGTTATAGCAGGCTTTTTGGACTTGCGACGGGATTCAGCGTCGGAGATGAAGGATGAATATATCCCAGTGCTAAGCTCCGCACGCGCCAGCTCAACTACAACTATGCCGTCATCACGGTACGATCACGTATAGTACTTCTTACGATTGGCAAGAATTACCGATGGATTCGGCAGGGCGCCGTCCAGGTCTTCCGTGTAAGCCATCTTCACACCTCACAACTTCCTGTTCCCCGCATAGTCCCGGACTGGAATAGAAGTTGGAGGTATAGCCCAGCAGTATTGCGGCGGCACCCATCTAGAAAGTCCATCTTGACGCTCTTTATGGCAGGAAGGTACTTTTCCCGCACTAGTGTCATTCACTTACGACTGTGACCACGCCCAGGTGCGCAAGGCGGTGTGGCCCACTGGGCGCCTCTAAAAATCCCGAGAGCCAGGCGCAGGCCGCCGTCTTCATTCTTGACACAACTGGACTTGTCTTGAAGCGGCATGAACTGGGAAAACGTTCTTAAAGTCGTCGTGCGGACGTCGGGGTGCTCTTGATGTGGTTACGGTAATTTCCCTTCGTAGTTGTTGAACTTCTTTTTGAGACCATCAGTCTCTTGCTTGTGCGCCCAGACCTTGTTTCTCTGGTCCACAACCCTCGCCCGGCACCCTATGTTCTGGTCACGCGAGATCGGTTGTAGGCGAGTTACAGCGAAAGTCTCACCCCTTGTTCGGGACGGCATTTGCAGGCGCGGAAAGCATGAGGGTGTCAGTTCCGATGCAACAGGAGGACTTAGGATCGCAGGAGCAGTCTGCCCTGCTTTGCGGAGGTCGTGAGACCCCATACAGGCGCGCATGGAGGGCGTACGGACAACCGGTGCTGACATGATTCTGACACGGACAGTAAATCTGGCTGTGTTCGAGATACGGTCACACTCGTCACCAGAACAGAGAACAGGCATCTGGTTGACTACATGGCCTGGGGATGCTATCCGTGTCCCAGCAGAACCGCGGCTCGCTAGAACAGACGCCCAGTCGGCTTGTTCACTTTTCGGACCGCACAGAGACGGAGCTGGCATCGTCTGTAGATGCACAACGCGCTTCGACCGGCTCCCACCTGCCGCTGAGCTGTGCTAACCTGTTGATTCAGTGCGGTTGTAGCGACGGCCGCAGCCGGGGTTTCACGGTCCTCAACCCGTTGCTTGTTGGTATGCTTGCTAGATCTCCCCACATAACTAACCTTTCTCGTCATTCTGGCCAGCGGAGTCACGATTTAGCGCTGTACCATTGGTACGATAGAATCGATCGAGAGTCGTTGATAAGCACGCGGTCGAACATTACGTCGTGGTTTTTCTGACCGGCGCAGTACAAGTCCCAGCTGGTACTGGTGCTGGACACGTTGTGAAGCCACGGACATGATGAAATTGACTGGGTACGTCCGAAGTACCATAAGCTTCAAATGGAAGGACTAGAAGCAACGGCTCAGAGCCTCCCTATTGGCAATCTGGAAGGTAGAGAAAATTTAGACTTCAAGGTTGTCACTAATGACGGGGGACGGCATCCGCTCACGTGAAAATTCATGAGCCAATGTCTGTTGTTTTTTGGGATCACGTTTGCATATCTATACGCGCTTATCTTTGCTTATGAGCCAGTCCTAGATCCTTTTCTTGGTAACACTCTCCGCAACCGTAACGAGTCCAGTTTCGTTTCCAATTCTCGTGAACGGAGCTCTACTGGTCGTGGCTGCTCTCGCACGACAGAAACTTGACTCGGCGTGAATGCGTCACGAACTCTCATGCTGTCCTCCCTATCCGTGATACCAAGGCCGCACACTAGCTCTCATAGCACGACATTTTACACACTCGTCTTACCGATATAGCGACGTGGTCTTCCCTTCTTGCCTTGCTCCAATCTCGTCTCTCCTCCCTTTACTTTCATCCACGCGGTTTTCTCTCCTTGGCGTGCGAAGCTCTACCTCTCCCTTCTTGCATCCTTAACAACCGCTGTCATGTTTCCCTCCTCCTTTTCTCACGGCACTGCGACTATGTCACGAGTCGATCCCGGCCGACCTGAGACATCTGGCGTGACCTTGCCTGCGTTGACTGCTCTTCTCTCTTCACCGTAGTTGAATGCGGAGTTTGACTTCTTGAAGGTCCACAAGTCGCCTTTCCTCGCCTTTGTTATCGCGGCAAATGATAAGGCTTCAGTGACGGTTTGGGAAACTGCCCCAGTGAAGAGTAAGCCGCGCGGTGCTAGCAACCACTTTCGCATTTCAGTCGAGAGCAGCGACTTCGGTCTCCTGCGTGCTGGGCACCCAGCGGATGAAGCAGATAGTCCGAGTAGCGCTGTCAATCGTGATGCTGCCTATACGAGATAGGAGGCCGGCAGAAATTACGGATGTGGCTTTCGGGCAGAATGAGTACAGGTTGTGCTTCACCTTTGGCACCAACTACCTACGATCCAAGGTTGGAAAGGTTCGGAAGGCAGTTCCGCCTGGACCTTTTTTGCTTGGCGGCTCGAGAACCTTCGAAACCTTAGTGTTCTCCAACTGAATCAACCTATGCTACTCGGGGCGCGGCAACGAACGTGTATTCGCTACGGAGAATACAGTTGAAATCGTGAGTCGTCTCGCGTTCGGTATGCACGTGCTGATGCCGGCGTGGAGGAAGCTAGCGAAGGTAGTGGGGATTGTCTGCGGCGAGACGGCAGGTAGAGCCTACCTTCCGTGTCGTTAGCGCATTCAGCGATTTCTGGATTTCAGGTCACGCGCTGAGGGCTTCACACGCGTCTGGTAGTGCAACAGACGTTACGAGGATGGGTTGGCCAGTCTGAATGAGAGCGCGAGCATTGCGGTCGCATGGCATCGAACTGTGGAGAAGGATATAGAAAGGTGGGCGGTGGCAAGCTTGTCCTTCTCCACTATCCAATCCATCATTACGAAGAAAAAGCCGTACATTGTCAATCAACGCGGCGACTGGTCGTGTCCAAACAGATTCCGGTTGTGCGGTGAGCACTGGTCTAGAGCTTCTGCCGGCTCGAGCACGGAAGGTCTGAAGACCTTTGGTCCTGAGCCTGAAGTGTCCAAAGAAAACAGTACCTTCTCAGATGTCATGAAGGTGGACTAACGGTTGAATGGTAGCGACTTGGATGACACAAGAACGCGTCATTGTTGGCGTGAGACGTAGGTAAGCATCACACGCATTGCGGAACCGCCCGCTTAGCCTCATCGCTTTTCGTTTTCCCGGCTCAGAGAGGGGCCCGACATAGATCTGCAGGGTACCGATTAGCAAGGGGAGGAATTTATTGCACCGCGCCGTACGAGGCGAACTAGGACGGCTTTCTCATTCACTCTCGTCCTGCTCGTGCTGCAGCTGGACGACCTCTTTCGTGAAGCACCAAAAACATCCACACCCAGTACCCCGTCCCCCTTACTGGAGGAGATGTCAAAGGAGTCGCTTCCCGAAGAAACTCTTTCAAGAGACGTTCTGCAGCAGTTGCCCGGCTTGGTGAAATCGCACTAGTGTATATACATATGTAGTGTCCATGAGATTGTCAATTATCACGATAGGGATTTGGGTGACTGCCTGGCGGGGAAGGTTCAGCTGCTATTGACGGACTCCCCGTTCTACACCAGAATTAATCTGGGTGTAAACGTTTCTGTCCATCATGTCTCCACCTACAAGGACACGGACGCCTCCTTCCCAATATTCTACGCACTGCTTATCGAGACTGGCCATGGAATCAGTTTCTACTGCGGCCAGCCGTTCGGCATGTGGCTTTCGCACCTGAAGCCTTACATTGGAGACGTATAGGACAGGGAGAGTGACTACGCCAGTGTGGCGAAGGAGAGGAGTGGGAGGAACCTCATTTTTAACGTCGAGGACCAGCCGGTGGTCCATGTCCGAGCTCGAGATCATTACACTGAAACCCCAGGACTAAAGGGATGTGCCCACGCCTCACTCACACAATGGAGTGTTCACTTCTGGCGGAGGAATGTACCGTCGGAGGTGCCGTCCGCCCGGGTATTCTAACAAATCAGCGGGTACTTGCAGTCATCGCATGCCGCATGGACGATCTGTATGGATGTAATCCAGCGGTTGCGGCCTGGAAATGCGGAGAGAAGAGTTTACGAGGGAAGTCGCCAGAAGATGCTTCGACCTGAGCTGAAGGGAATCAAGCACATGAGCGAGCTAGGGTCGCAGTATATGACACGAGGAGACCTTGTGGTGGACCTGTTCAGTGCTGCATGCGCGACTGGAAAAGGACGCGTAGGGCTTTCGAAACATGACTGTGTCGTGGAGAGCAACGTGGATCAGGACTGCGTTGGACAAGCTTTAATGAGCTTGATTACAGCTTTTTGCGAAAGCAGTATCAGCAACTGGTGCGATACTGGTGGCTCCCCGCGTGTTATGGAGCTTGCCTCGAGGTACTTGGCCGGCGTGAAACGGCATGTGTCTCCAAGCAGGATCAACAATCCTCACAATACTCCCGCCTGGTGTCCCCAATATCAATGTCTACCGGACTATGTTGTCCAGTTTATTGCGAACTGCGTCGGGGTTCCTATGATTTCCGTACGCTACTCACAAGCGTCGGTGGAAAAGTGGCAGGCAGAGTTCGATGTCCTCCTGGACATACAGGACCAGCTAAAATCGACAGCGGTGGAGGCGATGCCGAGCTGTGTGCTTGTGTGGCCGTCGGTGGTGAAGTACAAAAGTGTGGGACTCGGGCTATTTGCGGACCGGGCCCCCGCCAACGGAGAGACGATGCCGCTTTTCCGTGCGACGGCACTGTAGACCAGCTTCCTTCATCGCATGCAGGTGGAGGCGAACGTCTATGAAGATGGAGTTTTCGTGGTAGACAAAGAACGGTTCAAACGTTTAGTCCTTCTCGTGGGAAGGCGGGTGGAGTCCTGTGAAGTTCCCAGTCATACGATCTACATGGTACCAGCACCATTATGTGCGCCCGCGTTTGTGAATGATGCTCGATACTTGCCTGGGGATAAGGAGGAGCGAAACTGTTGTTCTTCTGGAGGACGAGACACAAACTTGGAGTTTTACGGGGACCAACTGAAGTTGCCGTAGAGAGCTCTACGTTCCCTGAACCATATTACTTTTCGCGCGACGCGTCAGATTCTTAAAGGCGAGGAGCTGTTAACAAATTACGGCTATAAGTTCAGCTTCTAAGCACGTGGTACGAATATACTGAAGATCGTGCAGGAAAGAGATGTTAAAGACTACCTGCGAGTGCGGGAAACAGTTATGGCAAGTAAACCATACCGTGACCGCTGGGGGGAATGACTCGGTATGAACTGAGAGAATGATCTCCCATGACAAGGGCCGATTCTGGGGCCGCTGTAGCAGAGAAAGTGGTTTAGAAAACAACGCCAATTTACACTCGAGGAGTGTCAGTAAGGATAGGGGCCGTGATTCGCTGATGTCAATTCACATGAGTAGATGAACATTGTCGTACCGATTTTATTTCGGATATTTGTCTGCTCACATATTTTCAGTTGAGCAGATGTCAGCCTGTTTCAATAGGGTCACCCCACCAATCTTGAAACATACGTATTTTTGGAGCCCACGAGATACATGTGTACAACCTCTCTTTAACGTCGACTTGCGCTTCCCTTCATTCCTCCCCTTCCTGTGATAAGTATGAGACCTGTTTAGCGGACGAGGTATGGACCTGTCGTCCTGCGGGGGTCGCTAAAAGCACGGCTACAGCAAAGGTCGAGTGAAGTGGAGGCAGCTCTTCTCCACTCGTAGTTGTAAGAATGGGTGGGCGTACGGCATAGGAACGAAGTTGCTCCGTGTTAAAGTATGCGGACTGCACTGTCGGCGTCACCATTGAGCTGCAAGTGGCGATATGTAGTCGCAAACTACTCAGTGCCAGATTCATGAAAGCGTGTGCGAGTTGCTCATCAGTGACCGTACGAAGCACGAAGCGGGCCCTACTGCGCATATGTATTGCAAAAGACGGAAATACAGCC
>JAUKWC010061162.1:0-37494 GCA_032356245.1 Endocladia muricata | reverse complement strand
CGGTCACTATTGGCGAGGGACTTGGTTCTCGATGCATTGCGGAGAGTCCGGGCTGTTGGATATGGGGAGGGTGCGGGAGTGGGGGTGATGGTGGGGTATTGTATACAAACTAGAAGGGATGGTGGGCGGGATGGGAGGTGTCGTCAAAGGGCGGTGAGATGGTCTGTATGCGATACGATGCGGGGAGTGCGGGCCGTTGGAGGTCTATATGGAGAGGGAGGAGGGGGAATGTTGAGGCCTGAGGGTGAAAACGTAGATCCGTCCACAAACTCTACAAGGACTACGGATGTAGCAGTACGGAAATGTACCAGAACGAGATAGGACGTGCTCCAGGCGCAGTGAGCGTCCTGTTCAGTTTCAGTAAGTGCGCTTCGCCGCTGCGCTCTACGCAGTTCTAAATACAGCAAAACTGCATTCGGAATCGCGAAAAGTGCCGGTGTTAAGCAGAACCGTGGAAATGGACTTCCACACGTCGCGGTAGCCTACGCAGTATAGCTGCGCCGGGTCCTTTCACGGCCCGTAGTATATCAGCTAGTACTACTGGACACAGATGTCCACTAGGTGGACGTCCAAGTGTAATAGTACTAGACCCGGTCTTTCACCAGCTCGACGTCCGAGTCTAGTATTACCAGACTCCGACTTCGACGAGGTGGACATCCGGACCAAGCACTGCTAGACTCGGACGTACACTTGGAGGATGTCCGAGTCTAGTATTGGTAGACTTGGACGTCCCCATCGTGGAGGTCTGAGTATAGCACTACCAGACCCGGAACTGCAAAACGCGTAGAAAACCACGGGTAATACTAGGCCTCGAACTGCACTCAGTGGATGTCCACACCTATTTCCGAAAACACAGATGCTGGCCCGAAATTCCACAAACTGCAGTACGGCAACTAATGTTACTAGATGTGGATGCCCACTTGGGGAAAGTCCAATTCTAGGAATACTGCACGCAGGTGCCCAATAGGTTGAAGTTCGAGTCTATTAATATTAGATTTGAACGACCACTTAGCGGAAGTCGGACCGTAGTACTCAGAGCCCGCAACGCCCAAGTCTAAGGAGTCCGGGTCCAGTCATAGTTGGCCTGTACCTGGATCGTTTCTATTACAACATGGGAATTACTGGGCCTCATATTGCTCCTGATAGATTGGCGTAAAAATTCTGGAGGACTCAGGAGTTGTTCCTCCGCGGACGCCAGCTTCATTCACAAGTCTCGAGCAGTGGGGTTTTCTGCACTGTCTTCAATCATCCTCAATGTAACTACTGCCTGCACTACGCTTTCCTCGCTTCTTAGCAGACATCGTCGAGGTCGTGTATGGACATCTTCGTTTCCCAAACTTATGCTATCTTTCGTTTGGTCACTGTGATCATCGCAACTCGACTACAAAGGCGAAAAACGACTCATCGTTCGATTTCAGAATCATTTCTCTACACATCTCGAGCCGGTTTTGTCGAGCTCGAACTAAGACGCACGCTGCGGTCACGACGGCGGACAAAGTAGCCCTGGCCAGTGAGCACCCAACAATGACTCATCGCAGTCCCTTAGGCTCGGCAGTCCGACTGAACTTCGACTCCATCGGTACACTGCTCAAACTTGCGAAATTGAAAGACGAAGAGACAAGTTCTCTACTTTGAATATGTATGTTTCTCCCCCACCCGAAACATTTACAGTACACGCCGAACGCCAGTTCGAGTACACGAATTAGCGTATACCAGCATGTCGAAACGCCAGAAAAATTGATACGGAGCAAAACTGTTACGGCACGTCCCGAGGAAAGAGGTAGCCAAGGATTGACGTTTGGCCGTCTGGAGAATGGCGAGACTTCGATCCGTTATGCGTTTTTGGGTGGCTCTCATCTTCAGCGTATCTTAGATTGTGGACTCATGAAGAAATATGCAATCAAGTCCCCACAATTCAGCGTTTCGGGCGGCACGGCAATAGAAGCTTAAGACTCCATGAAGGGATATTTCTAATACTGTTCAGTTTCAAATATGGAGGGGTTTTGACGGACAGCTTTTAGACCTCCACAGGATTCACTACACAGCCGTCGCTTACAGTGATGATCTGGGCTCAGAACCGGAGCGGGGGCGTGAAAGCGTGGTGGGTACGATCAGCATAGCTGGTGACAGCATGGCTGGTGACCTGCAGTAAAAATTGCTTACAGTCGTGCGTGCGCTTTTTCCGCGTTTTCCTCGACTGCCCTACAAAGCACATGTCTAGATACGAGCCCGGAACGAGCGTGACATAGTAAGTAGCTATCCCATAGCTTGGCAGAGTTACTCATAGTTCTCAAAACCAATCTGTGTACCTCATACTCATCATTCGTTGACATTCGTAAATCGCCGGCGTGGCACTTAGAAGGAATAAACTTAGTGCCACAAACCTTTACTTCCGAAATGAATCTCCGTTTAGGGCGGTGGTCGGCGCGGAAGTTGACAGATGTGTCGTCAGGGTACACCGCATAAAACACCACTCCCCTCGCTTCTTGTTCCCCTCCGTGGAGATGACATGCATCCGCAAGATATTGCTCAGCGCTGTGAACAGCCCTAGTCAATTTTCTGGCAAGCGGGATTCTAGCACCTGCTTCGAGACTCTCCTGCCAGACCGACTACTACGCTTTTTGTTGACGCTACGTAACACCGCTAGGAAAAAGTCAAGCTGGGCGGTTCTTTCCAGCCTCTTGGTAAGCACCTTGACAGTCCACACTCGTTACCTCCCTCACTCCTAACATCGAGTTCCTCCATACACTTCTCGGCACCCAGCGCCCGTGACTCGACCTCTCGTCCTCCAACGCGCTACTCTCCATACAGGAGCAGCTACCATGATGGTGTGCCGTGCTCCTAGTCCATTAGGTCCAGAACCCTTCCCCCAAAGATCGGCTCGTCGTTCGTTAGATTTCATCGGCTGCCTGACTTCTCGTGTTAGGTCCAAACATCTCCAAGTGCCGGGTAGACCTCTCTAGATAAGCCCCAGAGATGCACACCAATATTCGAACTGTCCAGACACATGCTACTCGAGACAATGCCATCAGGGCGACTTCGCTCTCGTAGACATTCCCTCTTCGTTGCCATACTACAAAAAACCTTGTTTTAGCCCCTATCTCGACTTTGCACAAGTGCGCGAAGTAATATTCATTGGTTTGACCTGCTCAGTGCCTTCAGCCTCGTCCAAGAACGCCATCTATCCGTATACCATATCGCTCAGCCTACCATCGCGGGCACGGCAACTAATCGACGTCAAAGCCCGGTTTTCCTACAGGAGAGGTCTACATTGGCTGACATATCCCAATTTCCAGTAATTTAACCTGGGTGTCCTCACTCCCCTGCTTTGACCCTCGACGATGAAAAATCTTTTCGTGTACTCTCGATATATTATGCTCCTGCGGGACTCAGAATACAGCAGGAAATGGTCTCACAAGCCTGGCATGTACCAGTGCAGCATGAGTATAGGACGTTATAGGCTCATCGAGTATACGACATATTCAAACACTAGTTTACGCGACATACTCCCGAAGCTGAAATTCTGATATTCCGGCTTGCATCTTGTACGTAAAACCAACCTCGCGGAGTCAGACGTCAAATCTCCGCAAGTCGACTAACTGCTGTCTGAGAACAGAGAACGGTATCTTTACATTTATCAGATACTACAATCCTTCTAGTCATAACGATAGACTCCGTAAGCTTGTCCAGGAACTACTAGCTCATGCATTGTTCCGTCACCATCTTACAAGGCGCTCGAGCTTACAAGTCCTCCTCTTAATCGTCAGAATAATAGTGCCTCACAAAAGTAAGCAACCCCTACTTACCACCACGATGTACTTTGACGAGGTGCCTCTAGAGCGCATCCACGCGGCCAGAACCCGGCTGGTTTTTACGCCAGTAGAGCAGCAATTTGTACATTGCTGATTATATGTTCGTGGTTTTCTTGTCGTCCATACACCCCTGCGTGTCGCCGAATCCATTCATCATAAGCGCGCGTACGATCGTCTTCGGACCGCGACCGACCTTCTTTCGAGTTAGGTGCAGTAGCCTCTCCGCCAGAAACCACAACACCAAATGTAGTCGTGTCCGTACCACACGTCTTCCAGTCTCATAGCCGCTGCGTATATATCTCCTCATCAAGATGGTTTCAGTATCTTTGTGTGAAATCTTGTTTTCAGCGGCTACCTCTCCCTCAGTGAGAAGCGCAACAAGCTTGTCTGCATCCTTCTCGCTTTTCATACCTTGTTGAAATTTAGACCCTCTATATGATGCATGTTCATCGAGTGCACCTTGCCAGCTCCATCGCTTATGCGCCCATGCCGGATCGCATTCCCGAAGCCCATCTTCTTCAGAAGACATGCGCGTCCCGGTGTTATGGCAACTATCGTGCTGGTCTTGAACCCGCTTAGAACGGGGGCATACTTACTTCGCCGTGTCTGCTGAGCGGAACACTGCTCTACGTTTCACGTTTCCAATCCCATAACAGTTCCACCTCTGGTTCCTGTCCAACAACGCAGGATAACCCCTCGCTGAGAAGACATAGAGCAGGTACGGACAGCAGGTGTGGATTAAGACAAGAAACTCCCCGCACATGCCATAATGATACTAAGACGGTCGCCTTCAGATCGGTAGGCCGGTCGGATTGCACATATTCCGCAGACGTGTCACCTACATAGGGGTGTATAGGTGCCAACGTATACGCTTATTGAAACATGCCGCACTGTACGGTACCTCTGGAAATACGAAGACGAGATTGTCGCAAACGGTATTGGGAGAGAAATGCCCGTCGTACATGTAGACATTTTACTCCTCATTTTACTTGTATATCGTTAAGAGTTGAGTTCCACCTCGAACGTTGTGCTCCAGGTCGTGCTTATTACGTAAGTATCTCTTCCAGGCTACTCACCTGCAGTATACTGCTGTCGGGGTGGACGGTAAGAAGGGGGTTCATACGACAATCATGATTCCTAGAAGCGTAAATGAGGCCCGTTCGGAGCTGCTTTCTCCGTTGTGTCTCACCGAACGCCTCGAAATGTG
Source organism: Endocladia muricata (assembly GCA_032356245.1). Lineage (NCBI taxonomy): Eukaryota > Rhodophyta > Florideophyceae > Gigartinales > Endocladiaceae > Endocladia > Endocladia muricata. The sequence continues at coordinate 32,475 of JAUKWC010061162.1, read as the reverse complement.
GGCTACTAGTACCCACTTCGTCAACTATGAGGGGGTTCTCCTGCCTTCGACAAGCGCTATTGCTGTTCTATCTTGGTTTCGGGGGTACTGCCACCCTGAGCAAGAGACATAGATCGGCAGCGAGCGATAACCTTCAATACTGCGCTTAAGGTTTCATATCGCGAGGAAGGGTGAGATTAATTTGAAGGGAAAGTGTCTTCGCGCAAAACAGCCTGTACCTATCCCGATGAGTTGCAGCGGGGTTCTTAGTAGCAGCTCATTTCTCTGCAGCTATTTTCATAGTGAAATTGCAGACCTTAGCGATCTTGCATAGATTTCGCGGATATTGTACGTTGCCGCAACTGTATTCGCAGCTGTGCACAGGCGTAATTTCACTCATGCTGTTCATGTCCCCCAAGAGTCTCCAGAGTGCTAGCGTGTAGTCAGACAAAGGTGTAAGCAAGAAGTTCGCCTGCCGCACGAGTAGCGGAAATAATAAAAAAGGGTTTTATACAAAGAAGGAAGAAAGCGGAGGCCAAACGAAACATGAAGCCGAGTTCAAATTCTCGACGTCTGGAGTTTTGTACTGTGTCGTTCGTGCGGAGGAGGGTACCCAGAAGGTGGGTGTGTTAAGCGCAGCGTGGAACTCGCGGCCGATTGAAAGCTTTGGCCCCAGACGGACAACTTGAAACACAGCATCAATAGTCATTCAAAGAAAAGTTCTGAAATGGAAGGGCGTAGACGAAGCGCGCCCGAGAACTAGCGCCGTTATGAGGAGAAAAAAACCTCCGGCTTATACGTGCGTACGAATAAACAAGGCCCTTCTGCGTCTACATACAACCCGCCGCATATTGACACATTTTCCGAATCGGTGTGAGGAGCAATACTGTGCGAACTACACATGAGGGGAAACGCAATGGGCGATTTCTGCGACGCGATTTGATGGTCCGATAAAGCATGGAAGATCATGAAATACTTACCGTCCATAATTGGCGCATAACATCAACTCAATATGAACATCAAAGGCGGCGGAACACAAAGCATCTATCAATTCTGAGCCTTCGCTATGCACGCTTGGTTTCGTCACCGGTCACATCGAGACTGTGTCCATGATTTTCCATCACCCATTTTCTCGTGGCGTTGTTCTTCTTCGGCCGACAAAATTCTTGGTGCCGTGCATGCTGCTCGATGGGTACTACTGCTTGTAGGCTGGAGATAATGAAGTGGGATCGACACGGTTCCAGTATCTCGTGAAGAAAGAGAGAAGGAAGAGAGAAGGAAGAGAAAATGTAAGTATGGAAACGCCCACTCAGGAAATGCTTGGCAACTGCGGAGGAGAGAAAGCGTGGAAAATGATCGGGGCTGCTGGCGAGATTCAAAACGAAGACAGCACGAAATGATCGGGAATATTCATGACACATTATGGCATGTATAATGAGCAAGAGAAGAAGAGTATCGAGCGAGTGGCGGGAAAATACTCTGGGTTCTACGAGCGTCGGCGTATTGAGCAATTCATGGCCGACAATGCAAGAGCATATCATTGTGGAACTGTGCGTGCCGGCGGGACGTTGCATGCTTGTGTACTACCCCGACGTGGTCAAAAGTCGTTTCGTCCTGTTCAAAACGAGCACTTGAAAGTCCATCACCGAATTTATAGAGGTAAGATTCTCTCCTTCTCAGTATAGTGGCCGGCGAGCGGTTGGCCGCCAGAAGACCGTAGAGAACCCCACCCGCTCTCTATTAATCCCAACGGCCGAAAAACATTGCGGTGTGGCGTCAGCAGTTGGCATGGTCTGTCTCGCAGAATTTGGGTCGCTCGTGGACGTGCGAGGGCCTCTCGTTCGTGCTGATGATGATAAATCGAGACAGTTTCGAGAAGGCTCTGAGCGGGATATATGCTGGCAGTTATCGAATGAAGATTGATTATACGCTGCAACTGTACCTGCTGTACTTAAAGTATGAGGTGTACGGGTGGTCGGCATCTCCGAGATAAAGGTCCTCTATCGTTTCGACCAAATGCTGAAATCTGCTGCTTGCCCTGCGGTTACGAACAGAATTAAAAACGTTTAATGCCAACTGCGAATAGTGCAGTAGCTATTGAGGAAGCATTTTCTGCACAATGGGAGAAGCTAGTTGTGCGAGAAACGAAAACAGGTCTCGATTGTTAGCCGGGGGCGAGCGGATGTCGTCGCCCATTTTGTGGTTGTTGACTGCAGCGGCAAGGAGATCATTACCTGGCAAGAGAAGTACGCAATGGTTCTTTTTTTGGGAGCGTTGAAGGTCTCCATAGGGGGTCACGAGGCTCGGGTCGGCATCATGGAGGTTCCACAGGTATCCGCTTCCCGGGAACATGTCAAGAGTGGCAGATCGAGGGCAGGGAATTCAAACAGGAGTCTAGTTTCGAATTGCTCATTTGCAGAGTTTTACATGGAGAATAGTACCGGTGAGACTCTATTGCGGTAGAGCTCGACCCGTCCCTTTGGTCAACCCATCTGCAATTTTACGGACGACGTTTCCCGAAGTAGATCCAGCCGCCTACCGGGTGCAGTAGCATCTAAAAACATGCACCAGCGCTGCCGGTTTTGGAGACCATAGAATGCTGTCTTCCGTGGAATTCTTAAGCGTGGTGTCACTAAAGCGGGACTTTTTTTCGCACGAGCGCCAATTTCGAAAACCATTTGTTTCAAACTCCCGCGCCCAAGGAATGTCCGCACTCACTAATCGGAGTCTATTTCGTAATGAACCATGTAGTTTGTACAGCAAAATGTGCAGCAACCTGCAGTTTCGCATCTCAACATACGTACCTCCATGGGGTACGGCGACCAATATACTGCCACACGCAAACAAAGGTACCTCGAGCCCTCCATAATCTTATATGGCTTCCGAAAGATTGCCAGCCACTGCCATGAGTACCCGTACTCGTTCTGTGCGCCACCGGCGGCCCGAACGAACTGAGAACGTTGACCGGTGATGTTCAGCTTGCCTGGCTCACCCACAATCGTTCCAGCGTTATAATGCGGAAGACCAAGTACAAATCTGTGCGCTGGCTCCTCAGACAGTATCGTAACAATAGGGGAGCAGAAACAGGAATTGTTTTCTCGCCGGCGTAAGAGTTGCCTCGTTCGTTCGGTGCAACTGGATCCTATCGGCTTGCCGAGTTTCGACAATGAGACATTCAACTGTATCACGAGGCTCGGGCGTATTATCCTTGTCCTTTGCTTTAGGTTGGCCGATCAGGACTCGCTCTGCGCATTGGATGGACACTGATTCCTGTTGTGCGGACAAGTTGATACATCTAACAATACATGGTTTTCGACGAAGCGTTTTCATTTGCAGCCCATGCATGAGGCAAACAATCAAGTCTGCTTTCTTCACTACGCAGCAGTTTTCTTCCTATGCTGTACATTCGCCTATCCTTACAATGACAAGGGAAACACAGACGTGAACTCATCGCACCGCCTCTCCTGTATCCTTCCTCTAAGTGCTCCAGTAAGACGGCAGCCGCGGATTTCTTGTTGTGAGCAGCCTTGACAAGTATCAAAGGCAGCCGCGGAACTAGGTGAAGCGTGAGTCGGAGTCGAAAAGGAGTTGTGTACATGCATTGTGTAGTGTTGAAAAGAAGGCAATGTTTCAGATGGGATGGATATGACTCATGGTAATAGTTGGGTTTTCTCGAGGTACAAATCCGTCCGCAGAAGTATGCCACTTTTCGGGCTCAGTTTTGCATGTCAGTCTGCCCATCTGTTTTCAGATAGGTACATTACTCCCCCGATCATGACTGATATCCATTCGCATCTCCGAAGGAAAAGAGACAAAGACAGCTTTCACAGCTATCACACGAAGCGTCGAAAGAAACTGAAGCATAAGCTGACGTGAAAGAGAGGTTACAGACGTTTTCGTAGGGCAATCGAAAGGGAAGTAGTTTCTACAACAGATTGGGTGGTACTGACGACAAGGGTCGCGAGACGTATACGTGAAACGACAGGTGCGGATAGATGTTTCACCTTTTGTCTGAAAACCAACATTCATGTCTTCATTTACTCTTAAAAGTGCATGTCGATATCGCCCTCGGTATTGATACCCAATCTACCTCAAAACTTATGTCATTCTGAATACGAAGGGAATCACGTCTGCAAGCTCTGCTCGACGACGAGTCCCGCTTCATTCTTTTTCTATGCGTTTCGTGACACCTGTAAGAATTGTCAATAATTCCGAAAGGATTTGGATCTCACCAATGGGAGCAGTGCGGATCTCCCTGTCGAAAAAATACATGCGCAGGTACATGGTTTTTCTTTGAGGTCGGCTCTCGAGCACTCATGTTCTCAAGTGTTTACCCGTGCCCGAATCGCTACACCTCCTGTTAGTGGCATCCAACAGAACTTAAAAAACTATTCAGTTTGTCAATTTCAACAAACAGGTCTGTGTTTCCGGAAATGGATGCAGACGTCCACTGAGTGCAGTACGAGGTCTAGTTAATCCCGTTGCTTACTACACATTTTGCAGTTCGTGGTCTTGTATTAATAGACTCCGACGTCCCCCAGGTGGACGTCCGAGTCTAATGATTCTAGAACCAGACGTCCCGACGAGGACGTCCGAGTCTAGTACTACTAGACCCTGAATTGCTAAACGTGCAGTAAACCACGGGCATTACTAGACCTCATTCTAAACTCAGGGGACGTCTGCGTCTAGTATGAGTAGCTGATGTACTACGGCCTGTCAACGTCCAGCATGTAGTTATACTCCGCAGCGTACTGCGACGTGTGCAAGTCCACTCCTAGTTTCACTGCTCAGCAACGGCACTTTTCGCAGTTTCGAAGGCAGCTCTGTTGCATTAGGAACTGCGAAAATTGCAGCTGCGCAGCGTACTTACTGAGACTAACCCAAACATTCCCTGCGCGCGCTGAACGTCCCGTCGCATTCTACTACATTTTCGTACTGCTATATGAATAGCCCTTCTCTTGTATTTGGACGGATCTGCGTTTTCGCTATCATGCCCCACAATCACCTGCACTACCTCACCCTGTCCACCTCCCACAGCCCGCACTCCCCACATCGCATTGACCACGAGGTGCCTCGCCGCTCTTGAATGACGCCTTCAATCCCACCCACCATCCGTTACAGTTTGTATACCACGTCTCACCTTGACCCGCACTCGCCCACCTTCTCCACCTCCAACAGCGTGCACTCCCTGCATCGCATCACACGCCACACGTATTGCCGCACTTCGACGACGGCTCCTATCCTGCTCAGACACTTCGCGCCCGTGCGAATAGCAATTCGAATACGCGCTGCTTACCTGTGTACGCCGTCATATCACGAGGAAAATCTGTCGCTCAGTACTTTCTCTCGACGCCAGGGTAACTTTGTAGACTCTATGTGGTGGCGTCGTGTATCGCTGTGGTTCACATAGGGCCTGTGGTGGGTTCTCGCATCCCATAGTTTGCCGCCGTGCCTTGAAAGTACACTCCATGAAAATACCCCAGGCCGTACGAAATTTCAGAAACCTTTCAATTACGGATACTTCAGTATCACTGCTTTTCGATTCCCACCTCTGGTCGTAGTAGCTGTCAGCGCATGCATGATGCTCTCTTGTTGACACAGCCAGAAGCGTGCGTGTGTGTCGAATAGCAGGCCCCGTCTTCTAAAGTCACCACTCCCGCGTGCACGAGACCTGCACTAGGTTTCGTGAACGCAGGAGTGCTCTCAAGCGGACTTACTGTCTTGTCCTCATTGAAAATAAGAAGAAAGTTCCACCCGTGGAAAACGTCCTACCTTTCCCTGCTCTCGCTCTTCCCGATATCCCTCCTCCTCGCAGCCATCCTTGCCGACCCTCAATATGCGCCGCAAATTTCGGCAATGCTTCTACTCGTCTTTCGACGTGTACTCCCTTTCCAAACACGAGCAGCGGTGCCACTTCCGAACACACCGACCGGCCGAGCTTGTCCCTACTCGTTCGCAAGGTTCACCCGCCCCAGAACCTCCTATACACTACGGGGATAACGTCCTTTCTGCTGAGGTTCAGGCGCCTCTGCTTCCGTTGCTCTCGTATCTGTGTCACCCTGATCCAGAACCGACCACACGTAAGACCGGCCTCCTCGTACAGTATATCGCAGTTTCTTTTGCCGAAGTCGAGCGGACTGCCAGCCCACGCACAGTTCACAAGATCATCACTACCCTCCGGTATTCCCGAATTGTCTCTGGCCCACGTCGGAAACCGCATTGGCTTCTCACAATAGTCTCGCTCCCTCACACTTGCTGTTGTCGAGAAGGACTTTCACCATCACGGGTTCGTCACAACTCGTGTGTTGGACCACAGCTGTACGCGCTTTGAGACTGCCTACTTTCAGAGCCCTTTCGAGATCATGCGAATGCAAGTAGCGCAAGCCAACACAGAGTTTTGTTACTTCCGCCCTTGTGGTGACCCCCGCAGAGCGATATGCATCTCGTCGCGCATCCCGTGCAGACTGACGTTCCCAGACGACTTTGTCAAGACCTCAAGATAGAAGGCATGGGTCGCGAGTTCGAGGATGTGATCTGGGACACCAGGACGTCAGGTACCCACTTGTTCGGAGGTTGTGTACAGATCTACACGGATGAATCCGCCACTACATTTAAGAACGGTGCTCTCATTGCGTATTCTATGCATATCACTCTCCTCACCATCACTGCCGCTTTCCGCCAACACTGCATAATATCCCGCCACAGCGCGGCTGGATATCTTCGTGTCCAGCTCTTCCCCACCGTGGACGACAGAGATTTTGACGTCCTTCCGCCTTCTTCGACTACTCGTGCACCAGACACCAAAACCTCCGTACTACACTCCGCACTGCACTCTCTGCTATCGCCTCTGTATAAAAAGACCCTGGTAGGCTTCACATGCTCAGATGCCTACCATCATGTCTGAAAATGTCACCCAGCGCTCACAACCTACTTTTGCGACATACTCAAGGCGAAGGACTTTATCGGCACTCGATCAGGCTCGAAAAACAGCTAACCGTGCCACCGTTCCGAAGTACCTTCGAATCTCCTTACTTCGTCCGCCTCATGCCCGCCGCGCGTCACACAGTCCGCCATCCTTCTTCCCATTAAAGTGGCCGACCTTCAGGCCGACGACGCTGCTCATGCATTGGTGGGCGGGCCAGCTCGGGCACAAGCTGCCACCGCACAGGCTCAACAAACACTCGCCACCTCCCCTCTGCGGAGTTTCCCGTCCTTTCTGGAAACACACCCCCTGCTTCCGTCCAAGTCTCATCAGGACATGCACTCTATTTTCGGTTTCGGACGTCTCCACAACGTTCACCTCGGCATTTCCAAGCTACTCAAGACCTGCATATTGTTTAGGCTCAACTCCCCCGTCCTATTCACAGCGCGAGCTTCCGGCGGCAGCAGTTCGAAACAGTTCAAAACCATCCGCGCAGCTCTCCTTCGCGGAGTCAACACGGATGCGGCTGCCATTCAGTGGGGCCTTCTACATTTCCGGCCTACAAGTCAACTTCTCCGCCTCCGAAAAAGGCAGTCGCCTGAACGTACTGCACACAAATTAAGGAGTCCGCGGCATGCTGGAGACCAAACACTACAAAACCGTTGGCATGGTCTTTCCAACTATCGCAGGAATCATAGACCGTTGCTGTGATGACGCTGACTCCGTGCCCATCGCATCTGTTCGTGCTCCGCACTCAGGCATTCTAATACTCAGCTCGAGACAGGGACTAAAGGCACCGTGGAGCTTCGCCGAGGTTGACAACCTAGAGGACCGTGTCAATAAGTTTAAGCCCTCCATCCGCCACATCTTTGGAGACAAACACCCCACCAGGCTCAAGACCCTCAAGTTTCATCTCCTTACTCACCTTGCAGATGACGTCCCCAACCTTTCAGGCCTACAGTATCTAGATGCGGGTGTTTATGAACAGGGTCACAACTTATTCAAGGAAGACTACCGCCGCACCACGGAGCGAAGGGCATCAGCCATGGACAAAACCATCCGCCATATCCAACACTCCGAAAACCTTGCTGCTGTTCGAACTCGAGGCGGCTCCATCTCCCAATTGCGTCGCCTCACAACCCCGCGCGGGAATCTAGCCAACGGGCATGACGTGTGTCTTGTCAAGGAAGGCTGCAGAATGTTCCTCCGCGAACTAGCTCCCTTGAGAACCCTCGCCATGCCGCTTCTCGGAAATGAAGAAGGCCGCCTCACCACGGCGATGCTCCAATCACTACTTCGAGAATTTTCCAACACCTGCGTCGATCTTTTTGTCCAGTCTGGCGACCAGGGCACCACTGTGCTGGTGGAGCTTGTCCGGGCCGAGCTTCTCCAACAGCATTCGGTCCACAGATGTGACACTCTCCATATTACTATCGTCAAAAGTAGTTACGTTCTCAGCGACTTCTGTCCATCCGTAAAAGGCTATGACCCCGACCTGACTGTCATTTGACTCGAGCCCATCCAGACAAATGTCATTCAGCGCGTTTGTGCGAATAGCAGCTTCGGCCTGATGTAATGGCACCAATTCAGCTTCGTGCTCCTGGCCGCTGAAGACGAAGAACACACAGACGCTGTGTGGATGGGTACCGTTCTGTATCTCTTCCGTCTGCATGGCCGTCAATCAATGCAACCTACCGAGTATGTCTTCGTTCGGTACATGGATTGTACTCCATCAATCGACGCTGTTGTTGACACCCTGCCGTACATTTGCTTACGATGATCTACAAAGGAGAATGTAAATCGCACAGAACATCCCGTCCCGCTCCCGGAGATGCGGCGACGAGGGCGTCAAGCTCATGCTTCTCCCTGGTTGGCCTGTGCAAGGCATCCGCTATCGTTGGGACAGCTCACGTGCTGCGGTCAAATTTCGACATCCCCCCTTTCACTCCTGAGCTCCACTGGCTCTACCCACGCTTCTGCATAAACAGGTTCTAGAGATACTCTCGTGCACGACCAGTCCTACCTAAACCCTCCCCTCCAACGGACACGCCACTCGCTCCGCACTAAATTTAAACACACGAGGAAAGTACAATCCGTTTAGTGAGCTACCAACATACAAGTACGGTTTCCGTCCCCGTCTCTCTTCTGTGCATTAACAGTTACTCGTCCTCTGCTCCAACAGCACCGCGCGTGGGAGAAGCCAGGGTTGTGGCGGGAGTCAGTGCCCTGCCAGACGAGTCGTTGCGAAGTTCATACGGTCCGTCGCTTCAGTCTGCACGTGCAACATAGCAATCGACAACACCGCCGAGTACAGTGGAGATGTTTTCCGAAAACCACTCCTTTCGTACCGCCACATAAAAGTTGTTCTCGGATCCTACCCGCACCACGCTTGTGGCTACTCCCGTGGCACATGCTAAGAAATGCTCGCCATCCTCTTCACCAGACCGTTCCATCTCCTCATTCATCGACTCACACAACGCCCCCTGTACAGTAGAACCATACCGACACATCTCTTGCAGGAAAATGCGTACTAAAACGCTGCAAACGCTGCATAGTATCTGCGCGGTCGCCAAGGGCAGGTACCTGGAAAATGTCAGGCCGTAAGTGCGTTGGCGCTGGCCGCCACCGCCCCCATTACGGTGCACGGAGGATAGCACTGTTGCCGGCCAGGCGTCCAGGTGTGCGAGTTTCATGATAGACCGGTACGCCGACGTCCCATCCTGTTGAGCATGGTACCCTCGGAACTCATGAAGGACGTGTCTTCGCAAAGAATTTCCAAACAGTACATCACGCTCGTGAAGATCAGACACCTCCCTCGGCACAGAGTATCCATCGTACGCTATATCCTCGAACTTGTTGAGTCGCCACCATGGGAAGTCTGGAGTCCCTTTCTCCGCTTCTAAACTCTTCAGCTTCACCCGCGCTTCAAGTGCCCGAGATGATCGCTCCGCCCGCTCGTTCTCCGATACAAATATTGTTCCCCGCGACATCCCGAAGAAATATCCACGGCGTTGAAAGCGCTTGTCCCACGCGTTTCTCTCCGGCGCGCTCATCACATCAGAGATTGTCTGCCTCACCCTTGCACATAGAGCATAGTCTGTTGAAACAGCCTCCTCGCACTGGCGGCGGGATTTGGATTCTAAAAAACAGGATGCTCTGTTCCCGGTGCCAAGCTCTGCACGCACTATCCCAAGCATAGCCGTCGCCTCATCGTGGTAGGAACGCGTATAGTACTCCTTACGAGTGGCAAGAGCCATCCATGGAATCGACACGACACCCTCCAGGGCGTACACGGAATGCACCACCGCCACGCACGGACCACTGCGACCCGTCATGTTCCGGACTAGAACAGAACTCGTTAGGTTCAGCTCAGCAGTCTCGCTGTGGTACAATTGCAGAATCTGCTTCTCGGTGATACTGGCAACACCAATGTACTTTGCGTCCACTTGTGTCACACGCTTGCGACTCTGACCACGTCCAGGTCTGGCACGCGGTGTGGCCTGCTGGGTGGCACCACAAATCCCACGAGCCGTGCAGAGACCCTCGCTCTCCTGCTTCACATCCATGAACTCAGCTTGTCATCGCAGGAATTCTGAAAGCGCTGTCTTAGTCCGGACCCGCACCGCAAGAACCTCTGGATCAGCCTGACGTACTTTCTCATTGTAGTCGTTGACCTTTATCGCTGGACCAGCAATTTCTTGCTCCTGCGCCCTGACCTTGGTCGTATGCTCAGCAAGCATTGTTTGTAGCTCGTTCATCTGCTCACGCGAGATCGATTGTAAGCGAGCTACAGCGAAAGTCTCAACCCTTGTCCGGGACGTCATGGGCGGACGTGGTGATTAAGAGGGTCTCACCCTCGATGCACCAGGAGGTTGCAGGGTCCCACCATGAGTTTGCCCTCCTCCCCGACGGTTGTGAGACCGCACAAGGGCGGTAGTGCCGGGAGTGCGGACGCGTGGAGCAGACGCGATTCAGATCTGGGCGGCGAAGCTGTTAGTCCTCGAGCTGCATTCAGATTGATTAGACTCACGACAAGGAGGCATCTGGTTGGCAGATCTCCCTGGTGGAGCTACCGGTGTTATAGCAGCAGCGTGAGACGCCAGAAGACGGATACCGTGGGCTTGTTCACCGGCGGGCCCAGACAGAGGCACCGCCGGCGTTTCTGGAGCCGCACAATCCCCGTTAGACGGCCTGCTGGATGACGCTGAGTTGCACTTACCTCGCGGTTTGATGCAGTCAGACAGAAAAGCGGAATCAGGGCGTCACCCTCCCCCTCGAGCTATTCGTGGGTGCGCTTGCGAGATCGTTGCATCGGAACAGCCCTTCTGGTCATTCTGGCCGGCGGGGCAATCGATATGGAGCTGCGCGACGGGCAGGACAGGACAGATAGAGGCTCGGTGAGAAGAACAAGTCCAAAAACCACGTGGCAGTTGTTCTCAACTGAGCAGTACTAGTCCCAGCTGGCAGCTACCGCTAATACTTGGGCCCTTGTAAAGACACGTACCCGCGGAGAGTGCCTGCCGACGTTTGAAGCATCATAAGCGTCAACGGTAGGCCCGGAAACAGGGGATGAGGGCCTGCAAATGGGCATTCCCGAAAGTAACGCAAACTCAGACTAGGGGGGTGTGACTAGTGACAGGGCCTGAGATCTACCCACGTGAAAATACATGGGCAGATGGATTTCATTTTTCAGATAAACTTTCGCGCATCCATCTGCTCATCTGTTTTCATATACGTGGATTTGAACCCATGTCACTAGCGACAACGTCCTTGTCTACATTTTCGTTACTTCTGAAACCTCTTTTTCGTACTACAGCAGCCCGAAACTCGCCCACTTTTCTGGGCGACCTTTCCTGCGGCTGAGCCCAAGTCCTTCTCAGCTTCTTTAGTGTGGCCTGCTCGCCCGGAACTCGCTCTTAAACTGGAATGTAATGTTTAGGGTTGTTTACCTGCACGCTATTTTGTAAGATCCTATCACGTACTTAAACCCCGAACCTATCCCCGTAGTTTGTGAAAAGCTCCGCGCCCTTCAGAATCTCACGCGTCGCACGGATCATAACCTTGTTCAGTAAACCAAGAGCTCTCTACGCAAATTCCCCTCTATCCTCGTAAGACTCCACATTTTTGTCTCCGGCCTTACAAGTACGTCTATTTGGCTCCTCCTCATCCCCTGGTAAGTACCACGCGTCATTCACAGACCCGAGCACCGAAAATGGTGCCGGTACAGTGTACAGTTTATGCCTCGTACCTTCAAGGGATTCCACCCACCTTTCCACGAGAATAGCTACCCGATTGAAACGTTCTTTGTGTACTCCCGAAAATCTACCTCCGTAGATATTCGTGTCATCCTGGGTGCGCACACGCAAGTCTGCATACAGGAGCTTCCCAGAGAAGGGGAGGATCGTGTCGCCTTTCGCGAAGACCCGGTCCGCAAACACGACGAGTCCCACACCTTCGTAGTTCACCAGTGACGGACGCACCACCACATACCTCGCCATCGCTTCCACCGCCCGTAATGTTGGCGAGTGTTGCGTGCCCAGCAGGGCGTTTTACTTCGCCGGTCAGCCTGCCACCGACGCCCATGAAAAGCGCAGGGAAATAATGGGAACCCGGCGTCGTTCGCAATAAAATGGACTACGTAGTCCGGTAGATATTGATACCGTGGACACCAAGCAAGAGCATCGGCAGGGCTGTTCCCCCTCTTGGCGGACACATTCCGTTCCATGCTAGCCAAATATCTTGTGGAAAGCTCCGCAGCCCGCGGAGAGCAACCAACGTCGTACGCGTTCCTAACAACGCTTTCGCAAAACATCTTGACCACGCTCGGTAGCGCTTAACTGACTCGACGGTCATCCTTGTCACACCCTGCGAAGCGGCAAGGTCTCAGAAGCCCTACGCATGCTTTCGCAAACGCGCAAGTACCGCTGAACAAGTCCCCCACATGGTCTCCTGGAGTCGAATACTGCGACACCAGATCGCTCATGTCCTTGATGCTCTTCTGCTCAGGCAGAAGCATCTTCATGCGACTCCCTCAGTCAGCTCTTCTCAGCACCTCTCCGGACCCCAACCGCTTGATTTCATCCGTACCATTCTTCCAGGCTGCGGGCAAAGACTGCACATACCCGTTGCCTTGGCAACCAACCGCGGGAAACTGCACCTCATCCGGCACAGTCCTCCGCCAGAAGTGAACAGTCCATTCCGTGACTGCGGCGTGGCCACACCTTTTCATACCCGGGTTTTGCATGTAGTGACCTCGACCTCGGACGTGGACCATGGGCTGGTCCTCCACGTTAGACACGAAGTCCTTATGGCGCCTTCCCCTCGACGTACAGGCTCTGTCCCTCACCTCGTCGTATACCTCTCGGCTGTAACGCCTGAGGCGCGAAATCCACATGCCAAACTATAGACCACTCTAGAAAATGATTCCGTGGCCGGTTTTAGCAAGCATGGCGTCGAATATTGTGATCGAGGCGTCCATGTCTTTGTGGGTGAAGATATCACGGGTAGAGTTGTCCGCACATCGCTCATTTCCGGTGTTGAACGAAGGGTCCGTCAACAGCAGCTGAACTTTACCCTCCAGGCACTCACCCGAGTCGTCAGCGTGATGATTGAGGAGGTAGTGGAAAATGCGGCTGTGGAGAGGGCAGTCCGACTTCATCATGACGGGCACCTTGGCGAGAAGGTCCATCGATGGATTCTCCTCGGGGAGCCCATCTTCCAACACATCTTGCGGCGGATGAGACGGTCCAATACGGTCGGCTGGTTCCGGTGCTCCATGAAGGGGATCGTTCGGCTCCCGCTCCAATGGTGTGGATGTGGACCGGAACGCCTCACTACCTTGCCCAGTACGACTGTGCGCCACTAAATCCGCCATTTCTTTGTCGCTACCCTGCATTGTCGGCTCCATCTCCTCTTTCAGCCGGAAAGACAAAGAACGGGGAGGCTGCGCCGATAGTCCCACACTGGGGGTAGTGCTCGACAGTGTCACCCGCCGACGCTGACGCAGTCTTGTGTCTTCCAAATCGGCATCCGACAGCTCCGATTCCACCTCGATAACCTCTGAGCAGGCACCATCATTTTCCGTCTCCTCACATGGAAGCCCCAAGGCCTCCCGGGTATCCCCGCTCAAGCCGGCAAAGACCTTTGGCAAGTGGTCATCGCGCTACTCGAAGCGGTCGAGATACGGCCAGTTGCTGCGGTGCTTGACATCGTACAAAGTTTTTTTTGTAACGATGGATTACAAGCTCGACAGGAACAGAATAGTAGCCGCCCGCAAGGCCGCATCGTTCTCAGGAGTTCGACCCCAGGCTACCGTACTGCTCGTACTCTCCTTCATACTGGCGACCGCATTCCTTTGCAGCGTGGTCTCCTGTGTGATCGGTTTAAAGCCATCACCGCGTGACTTCAAAACCACAAAGTGCTGAACGCGGCGACGAAACGGAAGGTAGGGTCCGACTAACGCCTCACACTCCGAAACTCCCTCTGCCTTCGCCAGCTTATTCCGCGCTCCAGTGAGCAGCTGCACAGGAAACCCGACCCGATTTCTGCTTTGATTTACCTTCTTCGAAGCGAATACACGTTTCCTGCCCCGCCTCGAGAGGCAAATGTTGATCGCGTAGAAGAACATAAGAACCTCGAACGTTCTGGGACCGCCAACAGGAAAGGTCGCTGGCAGAACTACGTTCCAAACGTGGCTGACCATAGAGGGAATGAACTCGGTGCCAGCAATAAGGAACACCCCACAGTTCTTCTGCCTCACGGCCTCAGCTGCTATTTCCGTAACCTTCTTGCTTTTTCGGGTCAGTAACACGGTTGACAGCGCTACGCGCACTATCAGCTCCATCCGCTCGGTACCCACCTCGCGAGAGACCGGTTCGTCACTCTTGATAGAAGTCCGGAAGTTGCTACCAGGGTTGTGCTGCTTTCTCTTCACTGCGGCAATTTCCTTGATTTCCATTGAGACCTCGTCGTCTCCTGCGATAAAAAATTGCAGGAACGCCGACATGTCGAACTTCGTGACGGCAAGCTTCGCGTTTACCTCGGATGAGGAGAGAACGGCAATCAAGGGAGGCAAGCACACACCAGCTGTCCCGGGCCTGCTAAGTTCAGTCGGCGCCATGGTTACAGTGCGTTGAGAAACGAAAGAGTGAAAGAAGCTCAGGAATGATGGGGATGCAAGGAGGGAGGAGCAGAGCGTCGCGAGCGAAGCAAGGAAAACCGCGTAAATCGAAGTACAGGGAGGAGAGACGGGGCCGAAGCGATGAAAACCAGGAGGACCATGTCGATATATTGGTATCGCAAGGTTGTGCGGTTTCTTGCTGTTCGAGCATGTATGTTCCATTTCTATTAAGGATAAGGAGGGCAGCGGCCAGGAACACAACATACTCCCACCCAGTCATGTTTCTGTCCCGTACCAGCAGATACAAACAGTGGCGGCCCCCTCACGAAACCTGGAAAAATAAGTAGATTATTTGCGGTGCGGGGAGGATTAACTAGTGACAGGGGCTCAAGATTTCACATATGATTACACATGAGCAGATGGATGTGCGAAATTTAATCTGAAAAACAACATCCATCTGCCCATGTATTTTCACATGTGCAGATCTCAACCCCTGTCAGTAGTAACACCACACCGATATTATAACTGACATACTTTTCAAATGTGAAACGCAGCTATTGCGACTTGCTCAGAATTGCTTGTTTTTGGGCCCGACGATAATTGCAGACAACGGTGCTCGTTCAACTTTTCCTGGTTCTCATATTCGGACCCCTCCCGCGCTACCACTTTCTTCTCTCAGTCTTTCCATTCTCTACTGTCATCCGTGCACCCTCCCCCGCACAGGGATTCTTTCTCGTCGTCTCCGTCTCTCATTATAAAATCCCCCCTCGTTCATTCCCATTCTTGATCCTCTCTCGCAATTGGCGGACTTCCAAACTGACGCACAAACTTGCCATCAGGACCTCCAGCCGCGATTCGCTGACCTTACCCACGGAGCCGCAGCCAGGCGTACAATCGAAGTCGGAATAGCGGCCAGCGGCGACATGGGAGGAGTTCTGCGCAGAAGCTGGAGTGCTGCCCTCTCCATCAGAGTCGCCATCACGCAAACACCAGCGCCGGGGTGCCTCAGTACAGGCGCGCCCTTCGTCCGACCGCTCTCCGGCACCAGAGACTGTGGACGGTGAGAACTCGCATGTGGCTGCCGCGGAGGTCGAGGAGCAGCCCTTGTCATGTCGGACTTTCTCAAAGGCCAACAACGAGTCCACCGAGGTCTGCGTATATATTGCGCCGACCATACAGTCGCAGCACATTCTTCGCGAAAACAGGGACGCCGCTATCGACGGCCTCCAGGCAAGCATGGTTGAGCGCGGCTACAAGTACGACCTTGGCGTCATGTCGGTCACAGTGCGACGGTGCGACAATCCCTGGCTCCCGTATACTCCTGACGAGACCATCAAGGACCGCACGGTAGTGCCGAAAGGTGTGAAGTGTGCTGTAGTGGACGGTCTTCATCGCCGCCAAGCTGTGCTTAGCCTCAAAGAGGAAAAGGACGGCACGGCATGGGCTTGCGAGCGCCCGTGCATGCGCCTTATCAGCCAAAATGATGGACAGCACATGACGGATACGGAAATCATGTCAGACGCGTCCCGGCTGAACACCTCCTCCAGACTGGTCCGCATCGACAAGTCGTTCTTCCACTACCTCACAGGTATCATCCACTTCGTGCAGCCTCTCGCCGTCGAGAACGACATAGACCCATTGGCGTTGAGTCGGAAGGGAGCGTGGGAAGCAATGACGATGGTCATGCTGCTCCCAGGAACGGCACTGTTTGCCTACCGCCGCTACCTACGCATAGCTAAACGTTTTCTTTGAGACCCAGGCCTCGTGAACGCACTGCGCGGCCTGACCTTCGACATCTCGACCTCTCAGAAGCTCGGCATCACGCCCCTTGATAACCAGCATCTTTGGTCAGAGAGCCCTCACGTCGTAGCTTTGTTCGTAACGTCCCCGTCGCATTTCATCAGCAACACGGACCGCGAATAAAAGTTTAAATCTGAAGCTTTCTACGCGTTCACGCGCCTGTCTTCCCAAGTCTGCATAGACTTGTTTCAGAAGTAGGGCAAGGGGAAGAGCTTTAGTTGTGACGGATTTCTGGGGAGTACGATTGCGCAATCGAAACTCCTCAGAATTTCCGTCAAAGAGCTCGACCTGGACCAGATGCGCCTCTTCTCCGAGAGAGCCAACAATTCTGCAGAGGATCTGGAGAAGTGCAACAAGGCGTATGCTACGCGCTTCGCGAATAAGGTAACTGAGCAATTTGCTCCCGTGCTCAGCAAGAACGCCGCCCCGACTCGGATGACGACCCCGGCTGCTGTGCCTTCTAAACGCCGCTGTGCCCGGCATACTCCTGCCTCTCACGTGACTGCACTCGAGCTTACTGTCCATCGCGGGAAAGCCTCAGGAGTGTTGCCCGCGACAAAAGCGCTTGCCAGGGAGACAACGGCTGCACCATTCTCACGGTCAACGCCTCGACTTGTGGAAATTGTGCAGGCGGGGAAGTCTGGTGGAGTGAAAAGGGCAGTGGAGCAGTCGAGACGAGGAGTCGCGGAGAAGACCAAGGCGGCCCAGTAGAACACGGGCCAACGAGAAGGTTCCCCGCGGATGTTCGACGACAAGGTTCCGAACCAGCCACCGGGCGGCACTGCGGACGAGACCGTGGGGATTGAAGAAACACCCAACACTCGGAAAAATCTTGCATACGTCAGCCCTCCAGATCACGAAGAAACTGAGTTGGGGCTGTAGGTGGCGAAAGACCCGCACCCCATGCCCTGGCTCCTTCCCATACCCATACCCATTGAGCACCGGGCGCACTTGTACCTCTCCTTCAAGAGAGTCGTAGCCATGCATCGGCTTCAGTTCTTCATGGGGAGCTGCGTGTACTCCACCGAGCTTGACAGTATCGACGTGGGTCTCGACATCTGGAAGCGCAACCGGCCTCAGACACACTTCTGGAGGTTCGTAGTAGACGGGGGTGAGGACCATAACGGAGGATATGCCTACTTTGAGAGGCAACAAGGTGAGCTTCAGCACCTCGGCTACACGTGCCTTGAGAATTTGGCGAACTCCAGCGGCATTCCGCGCGAAGACCTCGAGCCCCTGATGTTGACTCCCAACTGGAAGCATTCCCTCGTTCAAAAGTTGGTTTCGTTCATTGCCAGCACACCCGGCGGGGAGAATGCACTAGGGCAGGGGCTGAATAAGGCCTGGTGGAACCCGATTGTCAACGAGGGGGAAGACGACGGGGACGAGGCAACCCGGGAAGTGGGAATCGCTCGGTACTCCGCTACATGGAGCCTGGTGATGGAAGCCTGCGAATAGAGAGCGGGTATCTGGTGTGGATTTCGCGAAGGCATGCGCAGCTGGATGCGTGGGTAGGTTAGCTTGCTACCTACGTCGGTCTGAGGAAGATATCTGGGACTAAGGTGTTCATACCTAAGACGGGGAGTCGGTCTTCGGTTAGTGAGAAAGATTGCCAGCGGCAAGCGACGCACCATGACTTCAGCGACATATTCAGAGCGAAGACGCTGGGCTTCTCCGCAATTGTGATCAGGGCAGTGGGCTTCCCGTCATGGGTGTATGACTATTCACACGTGTTTGCATGCAGGGAGGAGAACGAGCAGGTGGCAGCGGCGGCGTTGTTCAAGCTGAAGAAGATCTTTGTGCCGCACAACTGTGTATGTTTCGGGCATAGGCATCTCACGCGCACCAGGGCTCGGTATGGGGACCGCATTGCGGATGAGTTGACGGTACGGTACCATGTCTTCTTTATGCCGGAAGGGAGAGGTGTGCCGAACTAGGCGTTTTACGCTTTGAAATGGCTACCGCAGTTTCCGGCCGGTCTAATGGCCCGTGTTAGTTGTAGGAATAATGAACGGGGTGAGGAGTCAGAACGTGTGGACAACGCCGACATGGTCGGGTTTTTAGGCTTGCATGCACGCGGGAGTACAAGAGCAGGGGAGATCAGTCCTAGAGATGACGGTTTCGACTGCGATGACCCCGTGGACTTGATTGCCGTCCTGACAAGTAGTGAGGAAGATTCACTAGCTACACGAAGACGTGGCTGCATAGCATGAAGTGAAACAGACGTAAAAACTACATGACAGATGGAGAACGAGTTCCAGGCAAGCATACCACACTATAGTAGCTGAGAAAGACTTGGGCTTAGCAGCAACAAAGGGCGCCCGGAAAAGGGCGCGATCTCGGAGACACTTGAACAGAAAAAACAGGTTTGAGAAGTAACGACAATTCAGAATAGGGGGATGCCACTAGTGACAGGATGACAGGGGCTAAGATCTACACATGTGAAAACACATGAGCAAATGGATGTGCGAAATTCAATCCGTAAAACAATATCCATCTGCGCATGTATTTCCAGATGTGCAGATCTCAGCCCCTGTCCCTAGTGACACCCCACCGATCTTAAAAATATCTTACTTTGAAACGCCACGAAACACAAATTTACAACCTCTCTCTGACATGGACCCGAGGTTCAGTTTCCTTCTACGCATCCTCTGATACGTGTACAACCTCTTCACGACGAGTAGTGCGTGCCTCCCGTTCTATACGGGTGAACGGTAGAATAGCTATGACAAGGGTGGACTGAAGCGTTGGCGTCTGTACTTCCCACGTGCTTCTAAGGGTGGGTGGCCATACATCGTAGGACGAAAGTTGTTTCGTATGAAAGGATGCCAACTCAACTGTAGGCCCCAGCGTTGCGCTGCAGTTGGCGACATTTTGGCGAAAGCCACGAGGTGACAGATGTATGAATTCGTGCGCGCATTGCTAACCGGTTGTAAGGCGATGCAAAAAGCAGGCTCTACTGCACGAACGCATCGCGAAGGATAGAACCATTACGTTTCAGCCCTACCGTACCTTTAAACATTTTATGTTCGGAACGCACTAAACTGACGCCGTCCAGCAGCACTCGTCCAATGAGCCACGCCGTACGTAAACCACACGTTAGTCGTTGTTTGCGTTGCACTACGTTTACAATACTGTCCGAGAAATGAGCGCAGAGGGTTACACATCATCTCGTGCCAAATAACGTCGGCAAGATTCTGTGTGCGCCAGTGTACCCGAACATCTGCTAAAATAATGCTCAGTTTTCTAGAACCACAGATGGCGCATACTGCGCGTAGGGGTCTTCAGTGCAGTGGGTCGAAGTCCGCTGCAAGGCAGTTAAGAGTATGAAGGGTCCGAGGTAAGCCTATCGACGTGAGGCAGGCTATAGAACATCACGTGACATTAAGGTACGTAAGAAGTGAGACGGAACTGCAGTCTACTGGACCATGTGCAGGACGAGCAAGATGTTTTACTAGGAAACGAACTGCAGGTAGCGGATGCGGGCGTTTACTGGACGCGGCAGTTCAGAATAATCATTTGTTGCAAGTCTACGTCTGTGCGAAAAACGGCCGTACTAAGAGAACTCCACGTTCTGCAATGCCACCAAAGTCAGCTTTACATGGAATTCCAGAATGTGCAGTAAGGGTGGGCGGTTTAGTACGCTACTGCACCTGGTGGACATCCGCATCCATTTCTAGAAACACAGACAACCCATGTACAGGCTTACTTCCACGTCGATTCGCGTTTCAGTTTGTTTCTACGCTTAGTGTGATACGTTTCCAATCTGTTTAGCACAATGAAGCTGTGACATTGGTCCTGGGGAGGTCATTATAGAACAGCCACGGGAAAGCTAGTATGAAGTGTTTGCGTCTCGGCTCATGCAGTCCTCGTAAATAGAGGCGGCCATACAGCGTAGGGAGAAAGCTGCTTGTCATCAAATAGAGGTAGACTCGACTGCAAGAGTCGGCATTTTGCCGCATATGGAAACATTTCTCGAAAAGCCACCGGATGCCAAATGTATGAATTTGTTCTGGTATGGTTCAGCAGGGACGGAACAATGCGTGGAACAGGCTGTTCTCCGGAAACGCGATGCGAAGAACAGACAAAGTACATTTGACCCTGGCTAGTCGTGGAAAGGATTAAGTTTCGGCGTGCGCCAAACTGACGACGGCGATCAGCACTCGTGCTATCTCCCACTTTGTACGCTGGCAAGGTAGCGAGTGTACTATTCTTAGGTTTAGTGGCCGATTCATAAATAAGGATTTGTAGGCACCATACGAATAAGTGGTTCCCCGGCGTGCTGGTGTCCAAGGGTCACGCAGTTCTGCTTGCTGCACATGATGTCTTCCTTGACGTATTGATCAAGTTTGTGGTGCACCCTAGTTTGCTGGGGATGCGCGGAGAGATGCATTTCCGTTTGCGAAGGGTCTTCACAAGAGTGGGAGTAGCAGAACGTTTTGTTAGATCGCGCTATAAGCCTTCGTACCATTCCGACAGGGTCCCGAAACTAGGTGTTTGCAACAGACGCACGGCTATTGCCCAACACATGCCTTGCAGAGAAGTCGTGATTGTGAAGCTCGTTCTCGACGCCAGCGTGTGTAAACAGGAAGTGGTCTTTCCAGGAGCGCGTGCAGTCTTAACGGCGGGCAAGAGAGAAGTCGGGGGCTTTTAGCATAGAGGTGATGTCGCCTACCGGGCGCAGACCATCAGTCTCCTCTAGTTCGGTGAGAGAAACAGGGATGGATTCTATGAGGGGGTCGGTCTTACGAGTGGTTGCCGCGGTATCCGAGTTAACAGAAATGGAGGTACGTGAATCGGAGGCACCTCAGCCTGACCAGAATCGACCTCTTCCCCGTAGTTGCAAGGAAGACCTGCGGAAGGCGACCCTGATCGGGAAGCAGTATCAAGGTTAGCCAGTCGCTGTTTTCGGAAGATATACTGTTGCTCGTATTAGAAACGTGGTACTCGGACACTTTTCACGCATAATCGAGACATGCGGAGAGGGCTGCCGAGAGAATGGCCGTCTGGAGGAGGTCGAGAGCAGAGAGGTACAATGCCTTCGTTGGGCGGAGTTGCTGTCTCATTTTGAATCAGTACGAGACGATAGGGCCTCTCCTGAGTTTTCCGACGTGCTCCACACGTTTGCTACGTGTCATGCGCGCGGGAGTGCTCACCGTGGAAAAAGGGCGCGCGGTTCCACACGTAATTACAATACTGATTGCGTAGGCGAGACAGTATCATGTACTTGCTCACCTCTACGACAACGAGAGGGAGGAACCAAAATGCGGTGAAACCGATCCCATGCTCACTGAATACTCTTCAATGATCCATACGTTCTACAGTATCTCAGAGGCACAGCGGCGAAACCGTGGAAGGCAGGATCCTGCCGTAGGCCTTCCTCAAATTGCAGCGACGCGGAGTAGCACCTTGCCAGATCTGCGCAGGTACCCTGGCGTCGACCAAACTTAGCAAGCCATGCCGTTTTGTTCCTTTTCGTTGGACGACAAACGTATGTCATTGGCACGACTTCACCATGTGCAGTTTTCGAATCCAAACGAGGGTCGGGCGGAATATGGCTGGTGATTGGGAAGTGGCAGGACATGCGGTGTGCGATGAGATGTGGAGAACGTCGGTCGTTGCAGATGGAGAGAGTGGTGGAGTGGGAGTGATCATGGGGCTTGGTGGTGCAAACTGAAACACGTGATGGGCAAGATGCATTTTGTGGTTAAAGAGTGGTTACATGTGGTTGGTTAGAATGCAATATGGCGATTATCGGTCGTCCAAACAGGAGGAGGGAGCGGGAGACTACGGATGGCACCGCGATGTGGTGATAGTACCGTAATTCGGTCCAATTAATCCAGACGTAGTGCCCATGTCGCAATATGAAATTATAGAAAAACTACTATATCGGACGCCCATCACACGCAGTGGTCATCCGATCTATGTTTCCTAGTTCTGGTACGCAGCAGTACTGCGTTCGAAATTTCAAAACCTGTAGTCGTACTGCTGTAAAACTAAGGATGGACGTCTGAAAATCGCAATACCTCACACTGTGCAAGTACATGGTGGACTTCCACAGGCCGTACGGCTGGTAATACTTGACTGGAACGTCCACCGGATGGACTTCTGGGTACATTGTCTCCGTAGCAGGTCGCTCACCGGGTGGAAGTCGGAGTCTACTAATACGGCACCAGGGCGTCCACTGCCCGTAAGTTGCAGTCGAGAGATGCTAGAACTGGGCATCGACCTGTTCCAAGTCTGTGTCTAGTAGTACGATACTTGAAACCACAAGCTGTGTGGTAATCAACAGGTATGACTGGACCTCTTACTGCACCCGGTGCACGTCCGCATCTATTTCCGGACACACAGGTGGGGAGAAGGGTGAACGAAATCGATGTCTCAAATAGGCTTCTGCTTGAGGCCCTGTGGAGCAGTGGCCACAATGGCCATGACCTAGTATTCGGAACTTCCTGTGCGTTTCGAAACGCTGCCAACTAGTGACTTACTATCGCTGAGCAGTTGACCCGATAATGGAAAGGCAGGCAGATGCTCCATTTTAAAGAAGAGTGCCGTTAAAATGTCAACCAAACCTGTAAATGCGAGTATCTCGGCTGAAATAGCTGACTCCGAAAAGTGCTTAGACCTGCCGACCTTGTAAGAGAGTGGGATCATCTTGCGAGTATGCTCATTTGGAAAACCAACGTGACGTAGCTGTAACCAAATATCAGCGTCGTGTGCAAAGGAGGAGGTATCTTGAAGCCAGTGATTCGCGTAGATCTGAGGTTCAACATTGGCACCGTGATAGATGTCGTGTATGTCAGAGCATACCCCACTGCTATAATCCGGCACTTCAAGCTGTCTCTGTATGTACGCGGAGATCATTCTTCCGCTTTTTGTGCCAGCAGCAGTACTTTAAATATGCAATCGGGGTGTCAGTTGAGGTGCCGTACGAGCTGCATGTAATTTGAGCAAGAATCCCAAACGTTGGCGTCGGCGTGCACTTTTTGGAGCTTTTGTTGGTCCAGCTACTGACTTTCGAAGATTGCACTATCAGTTATCTACTCATGCTGGATACCACTGAATGTAGTGAGAAGGACCTTACCCTCTGCCATCTTGTAGCGCTGTGCCGTCCGCTTTGACAATATTTGAAAAGACCTATAAACGACCCGAATGAATTCGTCGATATAACCGCGTGAAAGGCCCAATGCGATATCACTCACCTTTACGAGGTAGAGAGCCGGGCCTGGTCATTTGGCGGTCATTCCATGCCCCTTCTGACGGCATGGGCCCCGTATCGCCTCGCGGAATCCCCCGGTTCTCATACTCCCTAGACCTTTTCGAGCAACTAGACGTACTCTGACAGGAGGCAATTAAACTCTACTGTAGGTTCTATAGCATCGCGCTTGCGGGCCAGAGTCCAATTTGACTGCCTTCCTACCTGTCCGACACCCAATGCCCAAACCTTGAGCTTGAAATCTTGTGAACGAGCGAGTAGAAATCCAACAGACGGTATCAGGACTGTTGCCGCTGAGTGAACCGCCATGCCTTTGAACACGTCACGATATTCGCTGATACCATACGTAGCTTCTTACTTTGCCATCGTTCAGTCACCTGAAGTCTTTACAGCAAGAACTAGGCGACCAGGTAGATTGATTGGCTCCAGTACAATGTCATCGCGAGAGATGAACTTCAATGTGCCCTGGGGTACTAACTTTGATTTCTCTTCCTGATTAGCTGCTCTGATCTAGTCACTCTGTACACATGTGCTATATGGAGCTACAATTTCTGTTTCTGAACGCTTGTTCCGCAGGTGGGGATATGACTTCTTCGAAGCCGTTTCAGGTTGATCCAATATAGGTAAGCTATATCGCCTGAGGAACATAGCCCGGTTTCACTCCGACTATATTGAAAGGTTCTACTGGTCCAAACCATGACTGATGGGTGAAGATTAACCTTCTAAACTCATCGCTATCCTCTACCCCGAAAACACCTCTCAATTCTCCGATTCGCACATCGAACAATTTCTCCATAGAAACGAGAACAATGTCGCCAGGTTAGTACTTTCGACAGGCGGCGGTAGGAGTTTCTTGTCGTAGGGCGCGCTGAGTTTGCAGTTTTTCCACAATTGGACCGATACCTGCTCGAGCAATTACAGCTACTCTTTTGCAGGACTACACGTCAGATCGAAAGGGAGAAGTCTGTGGACTACTGAAGACGGGAGGGAACTCGCTGAATACCTATGCTGACCGAAATAAGCCTTTCAGTCCGAAAGTACAATTCATTATTTAGACTCTCCGTCCGGGACCAAGTGAATGGATGATCGTACGGTATGCAAGCAACATTTCCCGGTACGTCCGCCGCAGGATTTGATTACAGCACTCTCCGACTCCGAAGGCAGTATGTGCCTCGATACCTGTACTGTCCACGATGACTTCACACCGTATACGGCGATTGGTAAACGTTTTCCTGAAGGCGCTTCCTTAGTCTATCCGCATACGATTGCGTGGATCGGCGTAGATAGCCGCCAGGAATTTTACGATTGAGGGCGAATTTGTTTTTCTTGAAGCGATCCGTATCTACTGCACTGCACGTAGCCGAGTCCCTTCGTCGACCACATCGAGTATGCAATTTCCATCGATCGACATTGCATCGAAGAACGTTAGTTCATTGGAGTGCGTGTCCTCGGTGCTGAAGCTTATCCGAAAACAGCAGCTGCAGACTGAAATCGCTGGCACGGGCCGCTTTACTTGCATAAATCTTGTAGGTTCTGAATTCTCGTGGTTCTCCGTCTTGAAACTATAGCCGTATCGAGAGGGTGGAACCATTTTCTGCGAAGGAATGGAAAAATATCTTGTGCAGACAAGCTAGCTGTGTTCTAGTGAACGCAGTGCTGCATTCTTCATGAGCTGCACCGTTAATGTAGTCAATTTCTGTTCACGCAGTAAGAAGGGACCTTACATCTTTGTGCGAACAATCATCTGACTTGAACGCGGTTTTCATTTGCTTGAGGAGTCGATTTGTAGCAGTATCAGGTATCGACGATTCACGATCCACTCCATCCATTCCCAGCAGAGGTGGGATGTCTGCTTCAACGACATCGAGAGGAAAAAGAACATCGCGTATACCTGCTGGTGTCGTGATGTAGAGCAGTATCTCCCCGACTGATGGAAAAGTACCGTCCGCGAATCGAAAGCGATTTCTCATATGATGCAAGATCGAGGGGGTTATTCACAGGTGCTGACAAAACCTCGATAACCCTGTGCTTCCAACCAATTACGTTGGAGTTCACATGTAAGTACGGACTCGGAAAGGACGACCACTCGAGTCCTTGACTCTGATCGATGATTTGTATACAACAGATGCGCCCATGTCATGTCAATCGCTATCTGGAGAGTATTCGTGGTAGTTATTACACACGCCATGACGCGATGATCGTCGCTTTCGGCGCCTAGAACACAATCTTCTGTCCTGCCAACGTACTTTAGACCCGACAGAAGACCGCTGTCGTCTGCAAGTTCGGTCTGAATACTTGTCCGCAGGTGGTTTGTGTACTATGTTTGCTCCGAATCCTTGCAGACTTCCCCATGAGTGCCCGCGTGAAAGGCAGGTGATTAAAACCCCTGTAGATC
The DNA here is from genome assembly GCA_032356245.1 of Endocladia muricata. Taxonomy (NCBI): domain Eukaryota; phylum Rhodophyta; class Florideophyceae; order Gigartinales; family Endocladiaceae; genus Endocladia; species Endocladia muricata. Next base: position 6,044 of record JAUKWC010061162.1, on the reverse strand, counting down.
CCAATTAATCGTGATTTCTTAACATCTAGTGTTTATCGCGTCGTTCAGGTGATTATCCATTTCGTAAATGTGATCCCGCTCTTCCATGTGTATCAGTTCTCCATCTATATTTTTAGGAAGGCCAGCTCCAGTTTGAGCCTGACCTTCTTTATTCATGAGTCTTCGGCGCTGGTATTGGTAAACACTTGCACGGTTACGACGCTGCGTAGGTTTCCAAGGGGCCCTACAACGGAAGCACTCATTTTGGCAACGGCTGTCCTCAACCGTACGTCTGAGGTCGACGTTTTGTCGGTGCCTCTGATACCTTCCTGCACCTGGAGACGATACTGTACTTCGGTGCATCGTAGGCCGGTCACTGGAGATGCTGTTGGTATTATTTGGTGTGCAGTACTTTTGTAAATTTCTTGGTTTTTTCCGTATATGTAAAGACATGTCAGGTTTTCGTTGACACATTGATTTAGGGTACTGCTACGCGAGACATTGAATTCAGCCTTAAGGGTCAATTCTTTTAAAAACTCCAATGTTATTTGCGATTGGTTTTATTCGTTTAACTTTCCGATGACTCGTGCAGAGAATGAAGAAACAAATTGAAGGGGAAGTTCTCCGAAAGAAGACGGCTGGTTGGATGACAAGCCCAGTTGTAACTCGGCTCCACTTTTCGGAGGTACCCTGTCTTTTGCGCGTCGTCGCAATGCAAGAAGGGACACGTCGGGGTCAGCTGCCTACCATGTTGCACAGCTACAGTGGTACCTTGTGAGGTGTCGTGGATTTTGTTTTGTTCCCGGAACTTCCCGAATTGTAGCGTCTCCAGCATGCAGCCAATGTGGCTGTCCTACGCATTACTGTTGTTTTCCTCCGACAAAAGAGCTACAGTTTTTGGGAAGGACACTGCATCAACTGCATCCTGAGAAAAGAGACTTAAAGCCGGGCTGTCCAACATGTTGATGAGGTCGCCAGCCTCCTGGGTGAGCGACAGTTGCATTTGCTTCCTTCAGACCTCATAGCTGTGCAACACAAGATCGACCGACAGGGGGAAGTTTCCTGAGATCGTTCCGGCCTTCAAGTGTTCATGCGCACAACTGGGCTTTGAGATATCGTCTGATACAGTATCACGCGCCCGTATGCGTGCGTAGCGATGATTTCCATATCTATGTTCGGCATTTTCTTTCGTTGATGTTGTCATTCTGGATTTGCAGGATTTCTCTTCTGATGAAAGCGGTGTCGTAGTCCGGTGTCGAGCGATATGAGCTTTCAAAGCGTCTCCGAAAGCTCGCCGTAGATGGTTCGTCCCAGTCATATTAAGCTTTCGCGTATCTAACCGACGATCTGGAACAAAACTTGCTGTCTCTGTCTTCTCCGCTACCTACCTTATTAGTTATTGTAGGAGGCGTGCCAAGTCAGTCACCATCACTGTATGGGGCGGGTTGGATGTCGTGAAGTAGATGCCATGTATCGACGTCAATGTCATGAGGAGGTCGCGTGTTGGGCGACCCATAACACAGGGCCTACTTCTTCTTGTCACTCCAAATAGAAGCAATAGATCGAAGGTAGCGATTAAACTCCTGAATCGTGGTTTTAATCGCTTTTTTCATGTCCAACATGCCTACGAAATGTCAAATAGAGCTTTTGCCGTACCCGTAGCACGTTAAAGCTTTTCACATCGTCGATGTGTCGAGCCAAGTATATATGCGAACTATACGTGGGTATTTGTACCATCGGTAACGCTTGCTTGAGAACAACGGCCTAGTGACGTATTTTAACCGTTCGATATGTCGTCGAACCAACTCACTCCGTCCACATCGCGAAGAATTGCGACAAGGAATAGTGGGCGTCGATAGAGGTTTGGGTGTAGTATAAGTTCCCTTATAGATAGGACGTCTTGGACCGTGCACTTGATTTCAGCTGCATCGGGCTGCGGTGCCCGGTCTTCGTATGGATAAATTTCAAACATCCGTTGGACGGCGCCGATGATATTCTCACTGGTGTCGTCCCGAACCTTAACGACAGCAATCTGACGCTTGTTACAGTCGGAAGAATATCTTCTGTTATCGGTAGGAGTTACCTTGGTCATTGGTTGGTATCGTGGAACAGCAGATGGTAAAGAAGATTTGATTAGATCTAGTAGACAGGAGGCCAAACTTGAGCCATGACAAGTGGAAGCTTGATCCATAATGACGCCGACTCATGCGGTGTGGTGAAAGAGTCGGGATTGTGGAACTTGTAGCATCTTGAGAGTACTCATGCCTGGTTAGCCTGGGATACTCTCGCGAGCGCTATCGTGCAGTCGACTTCCGCGACAATCCAGATGTTCGTTAGCTGCACGTGTATGGTAAAGTTTAAGAAGAGGTTCGGGAAAAGGTGGCAGATAGTGGTGGTCCCGTAAAACATCAAACATAGTCTACGTTCTCCACCTCTACATTTCTGTACCCTATCAGTCGCACGGGGGACACTACTGACGCAAGAGCTAGGCTTCGGTGCGGCGTGCGGTTTGGGGCCGGCGGTAGGCGTCGGCATCAACCAGGCAACTCAAAACGTAGGCTGAGACACAAGTAAAATAGTATATATGAAACGGCTGTGCTTAGAAAAGGCGCGCTCGAAAATTGGCGCCGTCATGCGTGGAGCACCGCTCAAAAACGGCAAGGTGGTGAACCGGGACATGCGACTACGAATCCATAAACGAACTGTCCCATACGTAGGTTTGGCGCTAACCCCCGGAGGGCGTGGGGGTTAAGGGGAGATAACCCCCATAACCCCCGAATAACCCACCTCAGGAGCGTGTTGTGGTTCAGCAAACAGCAAGTACCAAAACAGCACCTTACATTAGTATTTGGTACGCTTTTAAAGTATTTAACAGCAGGAGCGTTTTAAACACCTAACAGATTGTATTTTATACTACGAAATGCAATTTGAAGGGCTTTAAAATGGGAGTCTCTTCCTGCTTGGACAGTGATAGTTGCTCCAGTATCCTCAACCAGACACATGAAAAAGAGATTTCTTCAATCAGGAAAGTAGCCTACATAAAGTAGAACTGGTACTCCACTAACTTGCAAGCTAATGGAACGCCTTTTCAAGGCTTCCATAAGTTTTCTCGCCGGATGCTGTCATAGCTTCGAGATTTAGAGTGTTAGCGAATTGAATTGTGACCAGGCGATCGCCGAGAAGGCGGCGGTCCTTCTTAGCTGGACGAGGAACGTTTCAATCCTCAGACGAGCTTTCGGAAGGCTCGTTGGCTGCCATTTTTTCAAGATTCTCATCCGTTTGCGCAGCAGCCATGCGCGATCTGCCTCCTTCCTGAGTGTTCTCTTCCGATCCAAGAGCCTTATAAAGCTGTCCAAAATTTTCGTCGGGGAGTCCCTTTTCAATGGCGGATAAGCTAGCATTAAAACTCCTATCACCGCCATGATCACCGAAGTCGATAATTTTGTCGTTTTCGGAGTCACTGTCATGAAAATCGAAGCTGTTCTGCACTATTTCGAGTTTGGGCTCGACAAGGTCGTATTGTGCAGCAATCGGAAAGCCAGAGGCTCCGTTATTAGCTTCGATGTGGTTTGCTACGGAGTCGACACCATCATCGTCGTCATTGCCTTCGTTGTCTTCCGCCGCCGGATGAGTAGGTTAGGAAACAATGACTGCTGCAGCGCAAGCCCCTCCCGCCATTCTGTTCTTTACTTCAAGAGCTTCCTTTTTCTCTGTCCTCTCTCGCTGAAGGTCCAAGACATACTGCTTCGCACGTAAAGAGCGCAGCACATTCTTCTTCAGCATCCTTTGACGGCTATCGGTAGGGGTTTCTAAAGCTGCACTGCAACCTCGCTCTTTTTCCGCCGCGTCAGCGATCATCGCCAACAGTCATCGAGACAGGAGTCTGAGAGAGGAACGTTTGCTAAAATCCTTGATTTCAATCCGAGGCTCCTAGGCTATTATCGTTGATCCTGAGGGAAAACGCTTTGAATGGTCTTTTCTAGACCTCTGCACAAAGTCAGCCTGAAACTCATCAAGCCCGTCTTCAATCGTGTCGGAGATAAGCACTAGAATATCCTCACACTTCTCTTTGGCGAAACATTTGGCCATATTCCATATGTTAAATTGCGTTAGTTTTGATGAGAGCGTCTTTGACTGACACAATGATTCGATCGCTATTGATAGAACTAACATGTCAACATTCTAATATATGTTAAGGCGCCAGACCCGTCTTTCGAGAAGAATTTCTCCGAGAGTTCCCATTCTGCTGAAGTTAGATTTCTTTGTACGGCAGAATACAATCAATGGCCACGGCCGACCAAAGCACCAAGCAAGTTGAGGAAACCAGGACCACTCCCGCTCCCTTATCCCTATCTCGATAGTGATCGGTCGAAGCCAAGCGTAAGTAGCCCCAACTTTTTTCCAAAAGACCGAGTTTTCAATTGAGTCCGTCACACTCTCCGCGTCTTCCAGCAAATCGTTGATCTCCTCCACCGCTTCTTTGTACCACTCCGGACTACCTTTAGCATTCGCGATGCACTTCATGAATCCGTAGTGGCTGTTCCACCAAGTGTTTCCCTCAACGGCAAATGCAAATTATCTACCATTGGCTAGTGTCATTCTGCCGTGTGATATTCCTTTATGTCTGGGGTGAGTACTGAAAAATGTTACCAGACCCTTGGCCTCGTGGACAGAAGGCTTGCAGCTTGTATGGATCAGAACATTACTGGCGATCAGATTTAATCTGATCGCCTCCGCGAGCACACAAAGAAAGTCGTGGATACGTTACTACCAGTTTCTTCTTCGCTTTAGCATTCTTCCCAGCAGAATCTGTGACAACAACTACCACTCGACTTGGCACCACAACCAATTTAGTGGCGGAGACACTGCCAAACTTAAATGTACATGCAACTATTTCGGCACTCATGGAGCATGTAGCATATTCCTCGCTCTCTCCTTCGACAGACACGTCGTCGACCTTGCAAATATCAACCTTAACCTTTCCGCTCTTCCTCGACCGTAAGAGAAGAACATGACCGACCCATTTACCCCCCATAGCTGGTGCCCATCCATCGTGCTATAGAGATACTTCAACAATATCCTGTATCTACTCCTCTATAGCGGAGTCACCACGAGCTACAACTTGATCCAGAATACTGCCACTCAGTTTCGTTCTCCTAGGAACGAGGACTGTGACATTGGGCAATATCAGAAGAACAAAAAGCTACTCGTCAACAACCGCCCCAACAGACAGATAGAGCTGATCTCGTAGCGGACGGACTGGACCGCAAGTGTTTCCGTTTCCTTCTTTGACAACCGCTTGTCAAAATGGCTTGTACCAGAAGTTTATTCGATCGTATTCAAAGGTCCCTTTGAGTTTGTTTGAAGCTTTTGATGGCTTTTCCCCACAAAAGTGCCTGGGCATTTCCAGTACAGCCGACGATCGTCGTTGTTCATATTCCGGCAGACCTTGATGTGTCCCTGCATAGTCCCTCGATTATCACGCACAATAATGGAGCAGTACTTACACGCGGGCTTTCTCAAAGTAGGATTCGAAATCCCAGAGCCCCTTGTCATTGAAACGTTCCACTTGGGAGCCGACTTTGTACGTGCTGGCTGAATCTCAGGCGTTTCTGCCGAGCTTGGGCCGCCTGAAGAATCAGGCCCACCAGAATTCATGCTTGGACACAGCTTGCAAAGATCCTTGCCTCTAAAGTTTCGGATTAGGACAAACTTCAAGCTTAACTACACGATCCAAGTTATATACGAGCAAGAAACATCGGCATCTTTAAATATACGAATATAGTTATAGTTATAGTTGTACTATATTTATTTGAAGTCATAAATCGAACATCCGCTTTTGGATATGAATCAGAATGTACTTTGATATCGGTGCAAAACAATTGGCCCATAGTGTAACACCATAGTTAATGGACTCTACTGTCTATTGGACATTGAGTTTTGCCTCATATGAGGTCCACTCTGGCCTCATATGAGGCCAACTGACCACCGAAAAAGCATGTAAAATATATAATACGTATGGTGAATATGCTAGTTGTTGTACGTGTAATTTATCTCACCCCCTT